>LPNX010495876.1:18851-38229 GCA_001517045.1 Pseudotsuga menziesii | reverse complement strand
TATATATATGTTATATGTAAAATATCTGTTTATAGATAGGTCTATTCTAATACTCAGATCTCGTCATATACAAAATGTACAAAAATGTGGATCATAGTCCATCAAAATTCCCTAGAACTAAGCAGGGCCGCCCTGGCCACTAGGAGCTCCTTGGTCCCCATGGTCCCTCTGCACTCTGGCTTCCTCAGCCTCCTCAGCTTCAGCAGCCTCCACTGCCTCTATGTATATGAGCACTGCTCTAACCACTCGTCTGAAAAGACGCAGCCAAACCGGTGGAACCCCCACAACAAAATCCTGCATGGCTGTAGGGATATGCTCTATCCGTATGGTCGGTACTCATTGGGTCAGCCTAGCCAGCGTCCCCTCTAGTACCCTAATCAATCCTGGATACTCACCTACAACTGGAAGAATGAACATACGAGGGTGCCCTTCAGGGTGGACCGGTCCAATATCTGCATTTTGACACATGAATAGGGTTAATAGTTGTACATATGTATATATATATCATTGAAAAATTCATAAAAATTTGAAAATGATAAAAATTTAAAAATTATTTACCTAGCTCTCCCCATGCTCCTCCTGGAGGGAGGACAAGGTTGAGGTCACCTCGGAAGTCTATCCCGGCATATGGAAACTGCTCCAATGCCGGCAGCTGTCGTTCCCACCATGTGTAGAAGTCATCATCATAGACACTGTGTACTGAGTCCCCTCCTCCTTGACGGAGGAAGATGTCTCCCCACTTGCTCAGCCTTGGCTGACGTGGAGATCTGATCGGTAAAGGTATAGCAGGGCTCAATGCTGGTACTCTCTTGAAGAAGAATGCCACTAATATGCTTGCATAGCCAAAATTCTTGCGTCTTCCTCTCTTGCAGTCGGATAAGTGTCTCCTCATGATGGAGGCAACTCTCGAGCACCAATCATAGAGATCACCTCTAAAACAGTCAACTGCCACCCTCATTTGATTCCTAGTGGCCAAATGTAAATATGTAGATGCTGCTATTCTCACAATGGTGCTAGCTAATACCCGGAGAGTAAAATCTTGGATATCTGTAATTGGAACGCTGGTTCCCCTTCTCTGAGTGCCCGGTGTACAGAATATGTCTACATAGTTTTGGACACTTAAGGGGTCACCGCCCCTGCCAGTGCCCTCCAAGTTCACCAGTGCCCCTCGTTGTGACAACCCGGTAATGAAATATATGTCTTCCACGGTAAGCTCTAAGGTTTCACCTTGTAGATTGAACATCCCCATATCATGATCCCAATAAATTGCCATGAACTCAAGTATGCGGAAATTGGCCCGCATGGGTGATGTACAAAAGAATTTCAGTAGCCCACTGGTCATCAATGCCTGTATAGTGGGTGTACTTTGGAGCGCCGCTTGGTCCATTATTTCGTGCTCCATTTCCCTCCATTCCAAAACCATATTTTACCTAGCAAATACAAGCAATTGGATTCAGTATTTTCATATCAAAATTCAAAACTTTTTACATATATTTAAGTTTTTGTCCTCCACGCAGTATCCATGACTGTCTATTTAGACAGGTCACGTACCATCCACGGCTGTCTAGTTAGGCAACCCACGGATATAACGCGTATCCGCGAGTTTCCATATTCGCAACCCACGGATGTGCGCTGCTACAGTTTAGGACGCTTTTAAATATTGAATTCACACTTAAACTTAAAATTTGCTTGGATCAAATTGAAGAGCTTAGGGTGTAGGCTTACCTGGAGCTGGCGTATTTCGATTTCGTCGGTCCAATTGTTCACAATGATCGATCAAAGGTAGAGGGTAAAACTTGTTTTTTATGGCTCAAAAGTTCAAATGGTGAGTTTGTTTTAATTTTCAACCTATTTATAGAAATTATATTTCATAAAGTGGATCTTTTTCTATAGTTTGAAATGTCAATTAACTAATACCATACTCTTTGTGTCTTGGAACAGGTTTATCACTTTTTACAAAGTGTTGTTTCTCTAATAGGGTGGTTTTGTTATTTCCAATACATGTTGGCATTTTTTCACTCCACATTAACCTTAGCATTCAACATTTTTCCACGGACTATGGTATTCTAAGCCATTAGTCCCTTGTCTTTACCATTGTTCTTCCATGGCTAGGACCCTTCTTTCATGAGTATCCTTCTTCCATGCCTTTGTCATCCTTTGGTACTCATGCCGCCACTGTTTCAGGTCCAGGGGTATCCTCTTAGCTATTTTTCAACGCCAAATAGAGCTTCTTTTGAATCTCTTTTTACAAGCTATCCCTTTATAGGACTCCCCGCCCTTACGGAGCTCCTTTAGGCCTAGGTCTGACTCCTTCAAAACAGACTTGACTGCCGAGTTATCTCGTCCATTCAAGCTCGTTAAGAATATGTGAACGGGCATCCGCATTGGTGGTAGGTTATCTCTTTCTCGGACCATGCGGAATAATACAAGAAAGGATCACTCTCTTTTCTTTTGAATTGAGAAGAGTATTCTCAGGTATAGGTTTATCACTTTTTCGGACCTGAGGGACTAAATTTACGGAAAAGGAACACCCGGTTTGAGCTTAGTTTTCTCTTTTTCGTGCTCTGGACCCAAACATGAAAAAGATTCCGAGTGTACTTTGTGTCTTTGTCATGCTCATTAAACACTTAAGAACAAAGCAACGCGTTTATTGTTGTAAGCCCCATTTCTCGTAACCAAATGGATCTTTCCGAGTGATCTTGCTTTCTTTCACACTCGTAAAACTCAAGCTATTTTATGATGATTTGGAAGGAGCGTTGGGTAGGTGGTAATTTAAACTTTTTCAGACCTTCCTGACTAAGTACGAAAAAGGTTCACCTTTTCTTCTTTGGAAGTTAAGAGAGTTCTTCTGTGGTTTGTTTTATACTTTTTCGGCCCCAGGAGACTAAATTGGACGAAAAAGGACCCCCCTAGAGTCTTCTTTGGAGTTTTCAGACTCTCTAAACGTGAAAACACCAACTGAGCATGTACTAGTTCGGGCTCATTAAATCCACGAATCAGTGACACTATCAAGCATTATTTTCCCATCTCTTCAAGCTTGTTAAAAAATGAAGAGGGAACTGAATTGACTTTCCTGGACTCGTTAAAATTTCATAGGGAAGGTAAGGAAGAAGTTTTCTCTTGTTTTTAGTAATGGCAGCATGTCATCCTTGAACATAGCACTCTTTGTTTTCCAATATCCATGTTTCAGTGTTCACTTTTGTTCAACTATTACTTTGAGTTTTCTTACTCCTCCTCTTGTCCATTATACCTAGGGAATCTGATCATGTCTCCTACATGACAGATAAGTCTAGTTGTTCTATTTATAAGTTATACACTGCCTTGGGTCACCTCTGTGGTGTGCTCAATGTTCAAGGACTCTTCCCAATGTCTGATCTATAGCCTGATCCCATCATTGTTATATCTATTATCTATTTGTGTCTCTCTTCTTTTGCCCAGTTCCTAGTCACTCTTGTGATCCGTTGGAGGATTTATTGCCTTCCTTATCACAGTATGGTTCCATTTCAGCACTTCTTGATGATGCCGACCTAGAGTTTTTGACGATGGTACCTCAGGATTCACTTTCATCATTGGTGAATTCCTTTGCTTCATTTGTCGATTATCATTTATTGATTGACACATTGTTGAATCCTTTCCATGTTCGACTTCAGCTTACCCTTATTCACATGGCTTGGATTGTACTGGTTCTTTGGGATCCTTTATGAAGACCTTAGTTCCTCATCTATGGACTAAGTTGCGCAAGAATATGTTCTATTCCTATATACAACTTCCAGATCTTTGAAGACTCATCATTATTGTATATTGTGGCTTCGATCCACCTTTGTAATATACGTGGTTTTTACCCGTATCATATGATGTACTCAAATATTGTAAAGGAGCTAGTGTTATAGTAAATTGAACATAGCATCCTCAGATGTAACTTTGTATATGACATTTCTATGTATTTGTTTCAGGTACTCTCTTTGCTCCATTGGATTTCTGAGTTCTCCATAGATGAAGATTATAATGTATTTCGACCATTGCTTCCCTCTCACCTCACACATTAGGGGGCATCTGTTATCCACCTGAATGGAACCTCTCCGTCCGAGTGCCGACATACCTCATGTTGGCATACAAAAGGACGTCTATGGATTGAGGTTTTCCCAAAACACTATAGATGGGCTTGTTATGAAGTACATTCATCATCCATCCAGCTGGTTATTTTTGCCATTTAGCCATGTCAAGTCATATTTGCGACTCTATATATATGCAACTCGCGGATCATATGCGAGAGTCAGTTGTTGCATGTCGCGGATGGATGTATACGCGGGTTGCTCTTATAGAAACTCGCAGATCATACACGAGTTGTTGGTCTTGATACCCGCATATATGTCCCTTTGAAATTTAAAATAAAAACACACGATTACTTGAGATTAGTTAAGCCATTTACCTTAATCTCCTTAACTGTCTCAACCTCCTCACCCTTCGAAACTGCCTTATTTCTCCAACTATAAATACAGGCCTTGGGGAGGGTGTTTGGGACATACACTTGGAGAGAAAAGTTATGCTGGTGGAGTTTATACAGAAGTCTTTGGAGGAGTGGAACTCAGAATCCTTTAGTTGCAGAGGAGTCCTTGTCTTAGGCGTTGGGTTGTAATCTAAACTTCTTCATTATTGATAATAAAGAGAATCCTTCTTCCATATGTGTCTTGAATGTATCTCATGTATTATGGTTTGATAAATGTTTATGTTTCAGCATTCTATATATGATTTATCTAACCTACTTATATATATGAATCATCTTGTATTTGGAAGATTGAATCTTGACAGGTGAAGGAGAAAGCATCCGTGAAGACTTTGGAGGAGAAGCAGAGCGGAAGAGGACAAGCTAGGATCAACAGTCGTGTATCGGGTAAGTCCTTCCCATCCTCCTATTTCCTTTACTACACTCTCGAGTCAATTGTCTACAATTTTATTGAGTATGTTGGTAACCCCAGACCTTAGGTTATAAGGTGTATAATCCTGTACAACAAGCATACTTAGATATGATAGGAAGAGACTGTTTTGAGCATGTGAAAGTGCATTTTCATGGTTTATATGGAATGATTGAATTATCTACCTTTCGGTAATTAGGCAGGGATGGATCTAGGGAACAACCTGGAAATGGAACCAATAATATGAAAAATCCCTAGCCAACACAGCCAAAAACTATTTGCATTTAGAATTTATGACCTATAGTTCTTTTGTTACACTAAACAACTGGGCACTGAAGACTGCATACATTTATATCAGATTGCCGTAAATAATTTTAACTATCCATATTGCATTAACACAAAATAACAAAATGGAATAATTTTTTTTTTGCAAAAAATTAAAGGAATAATAACTTCTAATAAAAGGAAAAAAAAAACCAAACAATTTTGAATACATAAACAACTATTTATTTTTTTCTCTGCCACAAGAATACAAATATAATTTGCAAAAAAAAACATAAAAATAGGTATCACATATCATTAGTAGCATGCAGTTTTATCATTTATGTTTTTTTTCCTTTTCTCAAACATCAGATTTAACTAAAACAACACAACAGAAAAAAGACAATTATACCTAATAGAGAAATCATAGATTTATGGAAGCATATATATTTAGAATATGTAATGATATTGTCAATACAAGTAGAAGAAATGAACAAATGCCATGATTAAGTTCTTTTACATACAAACAAAATGAATTTAGAATACTGTGTTTGCAAATGAGTAGAGGCAATCCAATCTATATGAGTAAAATCTAAGAGCAGACAAAGAATTTACTTCAATTTCAAATACTGCGAGATACACTCCTTTTAATTGGTTCAAAACAAATGGTTCTCTTTAGAACCAGAAAAATACGCTAATAGTTGAAGGCATAGTATCCAAAACATATCTTCATTTCAGAACCTTATGTGCCTATGTAATTGGAAAAAAAGGAATATGTACCAATTAGTATTAGACTAAGTTTGCTTTGGATTTGCCGTTGTGGAAAAATAGATCACACAAAGAACTCTGCAAAAGACACATCCCACAGAGACATTGCGAAACCCAAATCCTCTTGTGAATAACAACATAGACTAAAAATAAAAATCATAGAAGTTGCATAAATCTCTCTATATAGTGGCTATGTCTATATATATATATAAGGCAAGAGTTGGGAAACAAACTACAACTCTATGCATTTCTTTACAGCTATAAGATAAGGCAAGAGTTGTTTATACCAGCATAGATTAGAAATCATGTTAACCCAAAAATCCCCCACTAAGCTCTCAATGACCTACACCACCCAAGGACACCATCTCACAACACTCATATCCCTCCATTAGACCCCCACACCCTCAAAATAGACTAAGGATGAAGAAAAGGGGCTAAAAACCCCAAAAAGGAGCCCAAAATAGCCTCCTGGGAGCTAAAGCCCTCAAAAGGGGGATAAAACCCTAAAAGGGGCTAAAGTTAGGGCGAAAGGGGCTAAAAGCCCAAAAAAGGGGCTAAAACCCTGACCAAGGGCTTAAAACCCTAAAACCCCTTGGAAAAGCTATAAAAGGAGGGTGGGGGGTCACTCTCAAAACACTTCTCCTTTGCCTATTGTTATGCTGCCCGTGGATGCTTTGAGACCTTTGCATCTCAAACCACCCACACTCCCTCTCCTCCACCTCCATCTACATTAAGCCATTTCTCCCCATCCAAGAGAGAGAGGTGCTTCCACAAGCTTGGGCATGGTGGCCCATTTCCACTAGAGAAGGCATAATTTATCTTTCATGTTTATTTCTTTGTTTCTTAATATGCTTTTCTTTCTAACCCTTGTTTCAATTTGTAGGTTATTGTAGCTTAGGATTTGTTTGCATGTTTTAGGAGGCGGAACCCTAACCTCTTGTGTGTAGAGGGGTTCACCAATGCTTTTCTATTTTATTATTTTTGTCATTAGCTTTAGTTTACTATTATTTACATTTAGTTTTATTTTCTGCATTTCCCATCCACACAGGAACCTACCCTTCTGTCCTATAGAAAAAAGGGAGGCATTCCTTCCCCTATAGTAGGGATAAATCCTTACTACAGAACTGGCGACCATACCAGGTCAATCCCACAGGATCCTTGGTCCAAAATTTTTATTTTCAAGTTTTTAAGTTTTTTTCCCTAGTTTTTCAAATATTTCCTATTAAATCCATCTTAGATTCAGTTTGTTTCCTATTTTCAGTACTGCCAAAGCCTCTGCTAGGAAAAACTGAGTCATGTTGACCACAGTACAAGTTACTGTCGACCAGATCTAACTCCATCTCACAAAAAACCCCCAATCCAGAGTAGGGCGCTCTTATTGGGGCAAAAGGTGAGATTGGGGCGCACTTAATGGGAAAACAGGTGCGCCCAGGGTGCACTTAATCCCTTGATAAGTGCGACTTCAGCCTAGAAACTCAGTCCGTGATTGTTTTTGCATTCTGTGCGACCCCCTTGCCTGTTTCTAAAAAAAACTCGTGCCCCCCTCGTCAGATTTGATCAGAAATGTGCGGCCTGTCAAACGAAACTTCAATTTCTATTTAATAAATAGTAAATTTCAGTTTCATAGGATTGTTAGTGCGGCCCAGCTGCCTCTGTCCACCACACCAGTTTAATTTCAGTTTCAGTTTTTATTTTTTGTAATTTTTTTCATAAATAATGTGTAAATGCCAAGTAAATGTTAATGGCTTAATCAAATGAACCTAGCCTAACTAAAATCAACCTAAAATTAACTATGTTTCTTCCCCCTTCCTCCTCTACCCAGTAATCACCCTCCGGGGTATTCTGGGATACGATGGAGGGAAAGCTCATATAGATCTAGGCACTCCAATGTATTGTTCCAAACCACTAAAACTGGATGACCTGGAAGGTATAGGGGGTAGAGAAGGAGGGATTCTCACGGTGCTAAGCGTCCTCCCTGTTGACCAACCTTGCATCCAGGAGGTGACCTGAGGATCTGCGGATGGGATTAGTCCCACTGTGTTGAGAGCCCAAAACCTTCTCTTGGTTGAAGAGGAATATCAGTGTGAGGTAGACATCTAGTTAGGCCATACACATTCAGGGTTAATCATTGTATTTGTTCACAATTTCTGATTATGCAATGCTTGTAGACATAGACACAATGACATGAACTCTACCATGATGAATTCATAAACCATTTGCAGCAACCAAGTACCAGAAAAACAAATAGACAAATACACCATACCAACTAATTAGCCGAACTTAGTCCCTGACGCTGAGTAAGCCTTAAATATTACCAATTTACACTAAGTACAAACAACTTTGCAGTCTTTGAGGACATAAGTCCCTGACTGCTTCAACTGTGGGAAGTACTTGGGCTCTACCTAGAAACTCATTATGAGGAGTACCACAGGAACCCCAAAGTAGTTGGCTGCTAAGAGGAATTGCCAAGCAAAACGGGAAACGACACCTTCCGATTGAGTAGAAACACCTGTGAGGAACAAGCCAAGCGCTGTCTTCTGGCAGTATTAGTGGCCTAGTGACCACCTTCATCCAATAGGAAGCCACTGAAACCAGCGTCCACATATCATTCCTGTCAGTTTGATAAAACTTAACACAATTGACCCCTCACGCCTAAGAGGCGAACCACCAGAATTTGGAACACTCAGTCGGTACTGTCGTAGCCATTCTTAGTGATCTCCCACACCATCAAAGGACCACAAAGCCTCTGATTCTGATTCAGGCCCGTATCAGTCTGAACCAGACCTCCACATTGCACCATCAAGCCCCATGGCTAGTGCAAATCCGGATCCATTTTTCGGCCTAACCTTAGCAAGTGGACCCATGTCCACATCACAACCTGTCACCCACAACCTCTTAAGTGGCCTAAGCATAGTCATGCAGATTGTCATTAGCTAGTTTCCACCACCCATAGTGACCAGCGAAGCTAGCACACTTGCAACACATGAGGGCAGTGGCCCTTCCGCCACACAGGGGGCAGTGGAACGTCCACCTACATTGTCCCTACTATCATACATGGGGGAAATGTCCCCACCACTCATACTGTCCCACCCAAAACACTTGGGGGCATTGGCCCATCCACAATGGTGCCACTGCAAGCATCCTCAGCCATGCAGATGCATTATGCACCCGCAAACCCCACCACCATCGCAGCTCCATCCCACATCAACCTGGGGTCAAATATTCCCTTCATGGCTTGTCTAAACCTGCCTGACTTGGATTGATTAACAAATGAACCCATCCGCCATCAATATTTTTAGCCTCCAATTCCAACTAAGCTGCCATCAGACATCCCCAAGTTTGAAGGAAAAGCAGGGGAATGTCCCCAAAACCACATAATGACATTCCATCTATGGTGCTCATCCAACAGCATCGTACATGATACCATCAGGTTGAGCCTATTCCAACACACCCTTATAGGTGCTACGGCCAAATGGTACATTGAGCCACCGCAAGCTAAGTATCCGGACTTCAAATCCTTAGCATTCATGTTCCTACAGTATTTCCAACTCCCCGTAAGATATGACGAGGGGGTGGAGATCCTACTATCCTGCTGTCAAAGCACTGCCACTCACATAACTGACCATCCATGAGTGGTGACGACTCCGTAGCCTATGCAAAATCCAACTTGATGACAGAATCTTCTTGGATTGGTTCCTTAAGACCTTGCTCCCGCCCATAGCAAAGGACGTCACATCTGAATGTCCTCAATCCAAATAAGAGGCCATATTGAAGGCCCAACAATTTGACCTTATCTACGCTCAGTCTGGATACTTGTATACTATCATTCCAGATGCTCCCCGTCTGAGTACCTCCTACCGCGATGCATTGGGGGCATCCCATGCTGCAGATGACATCATAGGATCGGTCTCCCAATAGCCACAGCCTCGACCGACACCACTTGCCGTTACACCACAACCAAGCAACACTGCCAGTGTTTCTTACCAAAACCAAGCTCCAGACTATGCCAGAATGATGTCCCAGTCTGGACCAATGACTTCCTACACACAGCCTGCACCACCGCAATAGGCTCTGGCCAACACAACAGTATCATGTGGGGAAAATGCCCACAGTTGTGGCACCACCACCCCCACAAATCTACTATGCACCTCCAGTGCAACCATTTCAAGCTCCCAGCCCCGCTCCACCCACTCGATTGGGACAAGTGTTTGCACAACAAAACTGTCCCAACCAGCCTACCCCCAATAACCAACAAGGGCGAGCTAGAAATAATCAACCCTGCAACCAAGGTAATAACCAACAGTAGGGAGGCAGTCAACAGCTGAACCCTCCGAACAATGTCGCGGCAAACCTGTCAGCCCAGAACCCCCCATGATCAAATGCACCAAGACGCAATGCCCCGTTGTGCACAAACCAACCATGCACACTCTATGAGGCCTGTGGGAACTACACATTCGAGTGTTCCTTCATGGGTCGTGCAAAGTAGGCCATTCGAAACGAGGCCCAACAGGCTGCCAATGCTACAAACCAAGCACAACCCAACCCGAAACCTCAAGGACCTCCCCCCATGGTGCTTCAAAACCCACTGCCAGTCCAAGGATTGGTGGCAACCACACCCCCTCCCCAATCCCATCCCAACGCTCTGGGGGGCACCGCTCATGGCTGAAATAGGTGTTCATCACCTGCTAGCCATGACGACTAAAGAGGTCAACTTACAAACCAGAAGGAATCAGCAGGGTACCACCACCAAGCCTGCTGACTCATCAGCAAAATCCACGTCTAAGACAATCAACCTACCTATTCAATTACCCCCATTCCCATGCCCCCCCATATGAAGAGTTTCCAATAATGCCACAGCTAGAGCTGCAGTCAGCTATAGCATTGTGGATGATTTGGCCCAAATGCCAACCGCCATGTCCGCTCTGGATGTGCTCAAAACATGCCCAACATAGCAAAAGGCCTTGCTAGCTACCTTGGGGGAAGTAGACCCTTGTGACTCCAATTTGATCACCTTTGACATGGAGAACAGAGAACCACACATGACATTGACCATCGCCTTCCAAATCCCAGTGTCCATCCAGAATTTGGTTGTGCACCGATGCATAGTGGATGAGGGGGCATCCACATGTGTTATGTCTACATTGGTTTGGTAGAAACTTGGATCACCAATTCTGCAACCATCCTCCACAAATCTGTGGGCTTATGATGGACATCCCACTAAAGCCCAAGGAATCCTCCCCCACATCCCCATCACGTTAGCCAGGAAGACAGTCCTAATTGACATTGAAGTCGTCAACGCTCAATTGGACTACAACCTCCTCCTCGGAAGGAGTTACATGTATGCCATGCGAGTAGCCACATCAAATTTCTTCCGTCTCATGATGTTCCCCCATGAAGGGAAGATTGTGACGGTTGACTGGCTCACCTATCATGATCCACAAGGGTTAACAACACCTACCAATGTTATCCCTACCATCACCACCATTGAGCCGCAAGGGGCAACCACACACGCTAATGTCATCCCTACAACCAACACTATGGTTGAAAACACACCAGCCTCCCCATCGTTGAATGTGGGCCATGGGTTGTTTACTGATCCCACCATGATGGCTCCTTTCCCGTTAGTGTCACCACCACTGATACAAAAGGAAACTGTAGACTTGTGCATGGTCTCATCAAGCACTGCTGCACCCAAACAACAATCGCAGCTGCAGCCCCAACCACAACCACAACATCGTCCGCAGCCACAACACCAATAGCAGCCGTAACATCATCTGCAGCCGCAACAATACGCGTAGCTGCAACCAAAAACTCACCCCCACATGCAACCAACAGGGAGTTATCTGGGCTCATATCCATTCCATATGATTCCCTTCCTCTTTCCCCCACCTGGTGTCATGAGCAAGCCGGTCATGGCGACCTTAATCCTACCCAAATTTATGTTGGTGATCTCGGTGTGGTATCTTGATCCACCAGCTCAACTAGCAATGCCCCAGGTTGTCTTAACCCCGGTGCAACCCATTGCGGTGGAGTCTCACCCTCCACCTGGTCCGCACAAGCCAACCACCGCACCACCCGAAAATACCCAGGGGCAAGAATACCAAAGCCACCACAGAACCACGACAAGTCCCACTTGTTGCTGTCTGCGAGCAACATGGCCATCCAACTCAGAATTTCCCTAAAATCCCAGTGATCCATGTACATCTGGATGCCATGGATATGAATGAAAACATCCCCGTGGTTGAACTCCCAACCATGCCGATAGTTAGGAACAAGGCATTGAGGACAAACCATGCTTGCGCCCTTTGCGGTTTGTATGGAAATTACTCCCACCACTGCCAAGACCTGCCCGAATTTTGAATGACTCTTGCTGACCTTCGTCACCATTCCCTTGAGTCTGAGATCACCTTGATTGAAGAAGTTCACCCACCACCGCCTTCTTCAGACACCATGTCCAATTACATGATGTCCAGTTCCATCGACCTGCTCATCTCTTCCTCCACCGAGGGTCCATCAGACCTGTCTCTTCATTGCTTGAGTAACGATGAGGAGATACTTGAAGCCCTGACTGCCTGCGGAATACCCATGGGACGACATGCACCTTCGCTCGTTCTTCCTCCCAGAAGAACTTGTGTCGTAGTCTGACCAGTTTTTCATGAAAACCAAAGATTTCATCCATGGAAAGGTTGACTGGTTCAAGAACCCAATCCCAACACCTGATTCCTTCGAAGAAGCGAACATGGTGAACATTTCACCAACCATTAAAATCGACATCTCAACCAATTCTGAGATCATTGAATAAATCATGCAAGGGGCATCTTGCTCCCCGGAAGAGGTTAATGCCTACATAGCTCTCTTCCAAGAATTCCGTGACATATTTGCTTTGTCATACATTGAAATGCCCAGCTTAGATCCATCCATCGTGGAGCACCACATAGACACATGGCCTGATGTGGCACCCGTACACCAAAATCAATGGCCCATCCATCCATCCAAAGTGGCTGCAGTGAAAGTCGAGATAAAGAGGCTGTGCACAGCACAGTATGCAATACCAAGTATTTATCTCTTTATCTAATCCCATTGCATACACCACTTGGGTTTCTAATCCTGTTCCCGTGAATAAAAAATAGGGTACCATTCATGTTTGCATAGACCTTCGCGACCTCAATGGGGCATGTCCCAAAGACAACTTCCCCACACCTTTCATTGACCAGATCATCGATGCATGCACCGGACATGAAGCCTTTTCCTTCATGGACAATTTTTTCGGATATAACCAAATCCAAATCTGGAAAGAAGACCGTTACAAAACAGCATTCACAACCCCATGGGGCACAATTGCGTATCGGGTCATGCTCTTTGGCCTGAAAAATGCTGGAGCCACCTTCCAGTGCGCCATGACATATTATTTCCACGACCTAATCCACATCATCTTGGTCTACCTAGACGACCTTACCGCACGATCTCCAAAACAAGCACAACATATAGACGACTTGCGGCAAGTCTTTTTAGATTGCTGCAAGTACAACATTAGCCTGAATCCCCTCCAGTGCATTTTCTATGTCCCAACAAGATGTCTACTTGGATTCATCATCTCCCACAAAGGGATAATGGTAGATCCCCTCAAAGTTCAAGCCATCCTTGATCTTCCCTCCCCAAGAACTAGGCACCAACTACAAATCCTACAAGGCAAGGCCAACTTCCTATGTATTCATCCTCCTGCTTTGCACAAAGATCCCCTTTGTTTGGGATCAGCAAGCATAAGAATCATTTGATGCACTCAAGCAAGCCTTGGCTTCTGCACCACTACTCTCAGCACCAGATTTCACTCGAGGCTTCATCCTCTATGTGTCGGCCTTGGAAAATGCCATCACTGGAGTCTTGGTCCAAGAAGGAGATGCTCAACATGAGCATGTGATTTACTACATCAATCAGAAGCTAACAAGACCCCCACTACAATATTCACCCAAGGAAAAATTGGCCCTCGCCGTCATCTTCTCAGCTCAGAAATTGCGCCACTACATCATCGCAAACCATACATGTGTAGTGGCTGATTCAAACCCAATGCGATGCCTCTTAAGCTGCCACTTTATACAAGGTCGAGTAGCTAAGTGGGTAGTCATCGTCTAATAATTCGACGTAGAGTTCATTTCCATGAAAAGCATAAAGGCACTCGCATTGGCCACGCTCATGACCGACTCACCCCCATTAACCACATCATCACCCACCAAGGATGATCTCCCTGATGATTTCCTATTCGTCATATCCATAGACGACCCATGGTATGGAGACATCCTTCTCTATTTACGAACACAGAAGTTCGCAGTGCACTTCAATCGTGAGGATAGGCGACGCATCCAACATGAAGCCATTCGCCACTTGCTGATTGGAGATGTTCTGTATTGTCGAGGAATTGATACCATCCTACGTCGTTTCCTCACCCATGATGAGGCCGAGACCATCCTCAATGAAATTAACAGTGGAGCCTGTGGTGGCCACCTTTTAAGCCTGGAAACCGCCCAAAATATTCTTCATGTCAGCTATTTCTGGCCCTCCATCTTCACCGATTGCATAGAGGCAGTCAAGCACAGCCGCAGCTGCCAACTCTTTGCCCCAAAGGCAAGAACCCCCCCTGCACCATTACACCCCGTAGTCACAGTCGGGCCCTTCTGTAAATGGGAAATCGACTTCATGACAATTACCCCCATCTTGGCTAATGGCCATAAATACATCATCATGGCAGTCGACTACTTCACCAAGTGGGCCGAGGCCATGCCCACATTCGATTGCAAAGCAGAAACTACAACACATTTCTTTTTCAACCATGTTATTACATGATTTGGTGTGCCTAAACAAGTAGTCTAAGACCATGGGGCACACTTCCAAGACACCGTATGGGCTAAATTATCAACCATGTTGAAATTCGAACACCAATACTCATCTTCCTACTAGCCCCAAAGCAATGGCCAAGTGGAAGCAGTCAACAAAATCATCAAAAAAATGCTCCAAAGGATGGTAGGAAATCATAAAACCAACTAGAATCACATGCTATTCTCTGCCCTATGGGCTTATCGCACATCCATAAAAACTGCAACCAGTTTCACCCCTTTCTGCCTAGTGCATGGCGTTGAATCAGTACTCCCTATAGAGTGCTAAATTCCATCTCTCCGCCTCGCGGTGGAACTCCTTCTTGATACTTCACCTTTAGAAGAGCGACTCCTCCAACTTGAGAAAACCATAGAAGACCGTCGTGCTGCACTCCAAGCCATTGAAGCAGCAAAAACATGATCAAAGATCCAGTATGACTCCCATGTCCACCCTCGCACCTTCAATAAAGGTGATATGGTTATAGTCTAGGACCAACCCAATGATAAATTGGGCAAAGGCAAGTTCGAATCAATGTGGTATGGCCCATACATCATCCACCACTGCCTCAAAAAAGGGGCATACACCCTCATTGACTCCAACGGAAAACTTTTGGAGAACCCCCGCAATGGGCTCTACCTCAAGAAATTTTAAGCTTAACATCACCAACGAGTCACTTCTTTTTCTTTTTCTTGTTTTCCAACATTCTTTCAGCAAAAATAAGGCGCAACACCATCAACTGCTAGCCCAAAGTAACCTGGAATCAGTTCGAGACACCTCTCACGTCTCTGGGCTCAAACTTCTATCTCTTTATGAGACCATTGTCTCATGTTTAATAAATCAATTTATGAGCCATGACATGATGATGCGAGTGTCTACGGACCTGTACTTGTATCACACTTCCTGACTGCAACTCATGAGAGTTTTTGGGCCACCGCCAGTTAAGAAATGTAATTTTACTTTTATTTTTTGTATTTATAATTGTCTTTTCCACCACACCTTACGCAGACATCTGGACCATCGTCCACAAAACCATTTATTTTTCTTGCATATATTTGGCATATAAATGCCCCCGAACTTGCACTCACATCGCATATACTCAAGTGCATCTATCGTAACACATACACACGCTCTCCTGACCTTTGTTCAAGAGCCACCTCGGTTTGTGTACCTTTGTCGCACCGACTCGCAGGCCTCTGCCGGTATCTATCCCACGCATGTGTTGGTATGTTTGAGAGCTTTCTGCTCCATCCATACTGCACAAATGACCTTTGGACCTCTATCCATCGTCTCAACATGGGGCACCGCATGTGCCACCGCAATCGGTTGGCCACATTGGAGTTTTGTTTAAGCTCTTTTCTGACTCCTTAAAACAATGAAAAGATAGTTGAGCACAGCTGCTTCCTTTCCCGCTCGCTAAAGTATAGGAAAGGGCGTCTACATTGTCTCGTTTACCTCCTTTTGCGGACCATGTAGACCATCAATTGAAAAGGACCTCCTTGGCACACGCAAGTCAAGACTGTTCCCCTCTGCATACTTTTATGCTTTCTCAGGCAGAGGGGCCACACTTTACAAAAAATCTCACCATCGATTGTCGTTAAGATTTTTTCCAGCCGTCTCATCAAGAAAATATTACTGAGCAAACTTGGTTTCGTTCATGCTCGTAAAAGTATTTGAATGACCGTCCAGTTAATACAGGTTTAACCTTTTCCGGCCTGATTGGACTACCAATGGTAAAGAAGTCTCTCATATCCTATAGGATGGGCAAGCTCTCCTATGTATACTTTTATCCTTTTTCAAGCACATGAGACTACCAATGAAAAAGAGCTCCCACTGGAGTCTTCTTTGTGCTTTCAGACTCTCTAAAATTGAAAGCACCATCGAGCATTTACCTTCTCGAGCTCACCAAAAATCCATGAGATCGTACCATAACATTGTCCCTAGACACCTCCCCACAACAAACAGTTTGGCAGCATTCCCCTGTTGGGTCGACTTTGTTCAGAATACTCTGCAATGTGTCTTCCTTGGATCCCATCAATATCAAAAATGTTTCCACCTCCTCCAAGTATTTCCCATCTGCAGTGACATTCTTGGTATTACAGCTATGATCCCATTCCCATGAGTTAGTTTCATTTGCTGCCTGTTCTGCCCTAACGTCATACTCTGAACAAAGGAAGTTTGAGTCTCCCACTCCCCCCTACCCCTGTTCAAGTCTTTCCCTTCCCTCCCCTCCCCCACAATTCAGTGAGTCAGTCTGCAGATTGTTTCACACCTTTTGGTTATCTCCCTCGTGCTTCTGGTTAAGGAAACATCATTTCCTTGACTAGGGGCGGGTCTCCCTATGTCGACATCAACACACATATTCTAGAGGATAGACCCAGAGGTCCTTGTACCTTGGTTTCATTAACATCATTTATGAGTTTGTTGGACCACTTGAGAGGAGTCCTTATTACCTCTTGGGATGGTTGTTTCTCACATGCTCGAGTCCAACTACATCATCCCACCATTGAGATTCGTACAGGGTTTTTTCCACACAGTACTTAGTCGAAGACCCCAGATGTCACCCGACTCTAGCACATTGATGAGTCCACTCGAGGGACCTAAATAGGTTATGTCCATTGTAATTTTCGGGTTGCGTTGGAGACAGTGTTCAGAAGCCCCAATAGTGCTTCGATATACCTTTATGATTGATGCAACATACTTGTACCACAAAGAATCTGACTCTTAATTAGCAAGTCCATACAGCTATGTACCGTTCTAGATCTAGCAGACCGTCAATCATGAAGATATAGCATTCCATGAGAATGCCATGGGTCCAATGTACTAGATCAACATTGTATTTAGCCTCACATGGAGGCAACCACCATTGTAACATCATTTGTATATGATCGACTCTTGTATTTTAGAGCATAGATCAAATTATTATTTTGACATTGTCATGAGCATGGGGATGCCCTCCTCGTCCATATACATGTCACACATTTATTGTATCTCATCCATTGATCGGAACCATATTAATACAAAACCAAAATCCACCATGCCCCAGCCCTGGAACCACCACCTCTACGCATCAAATCCTATGATTTCCATCGGCCATACGTTGAGCTCCTACCCTCACACATCAGGGGGCATTCTGTTAACCCCAAAATCCCCCACTAAGCTCTCAATGGCCTACACCACCCAAGGACACCATCTCACGATGCTCATATCCCTCCATTAGACACCCACACCCTCAAAATAGCCTAAGGATGAAGAAAAAGGGCTAAAAACCCCAAAAAGGAGCCCAAAATAGCCTCCTAGGAGCTAAAGCCCTAAAAAAGGGGCTAAAACCCTAAAAGGAAATAAAACCCTCACCAAGGGCTTAAAACCCTAAAACCCCTTGGAAAAGCTATAAAAGGAGGGTGGGGGGTCACTCTCAAAACACTTCTCCTTTGCCTATTGTTATGCTGCCTGTGGATGCTTTGAGACCTTTGCCACTCAAACCACTCACACTCCCTCTCCTCCACCTCCATCTACATTGAGCCATTGCTCCCCATCCAAGAGAGAGAGGTGCTTCCACAAGCTTGGGCATGGTGGCCCATTTCCACTAGATAAGGTATAATTTGTATTTCATGTTTATTTCTTTGCTTCTTAATATGCTTTGCTTTCTAACCCTTGTTTCCATTTGCAGGTTTTAGATCTAACATTGTTTCACAAGTTATTGCAGCTTAGGATTTGTTTGCAGGTTTTAAGAGGCGGAACCCTAACCTCTTGTGTGCAGAGGGGTTCACCAATGCTTCTCTATTTTCTTCTTTCTGTCATTAGCTTTAGTTTACTGTTATTTACATTTAGTTTTATTTTTTGCATTTCCCAACCACGCAGGAACCTACCCTTCCGTCCTATAGACAGAAGGGAGCCATTCCTGCCCCTGTAGTAGGGAGAAATCCTTACTACAAATCCAGTAAAGGGAAGAGTTTTGTGCATGCCTGATCTAGAACATACAATCATGTTTTTTGTTTGAGACTAATGTTTAATTCCTATAGCGAAGAATAAATAGGAACTTTTCAACATGATAACTACCTTAAGGCTAGTCTGCATAATCATTAGTAAAGAAGCTTGCCAACCCTGCAATCAAGGACTTGGATGCTTTGAACTTAATGGAGTATCAACACATGGAACTTGAGGACATAATCCTATGTAGGCTTTGGTAGAGAATAGTTTAGTGAAGGCATCTAGACATTCTCCCTTATGGTAGAATAATATATTGAATTCTGGATAGATTTCCAATGTAATTATCGGCTATGGCCTAGGAGAGAACCTACCATATTCTCTTTAATTACACAATTTCAAAACACAACTTGCTTCCAAAGAGCACAAAATCTATCCCAAGGCATCAATCAAATGTGTTGAGATTAGTAAACTATTCAATAAAGGAAGAAGTTTGTTTTATTATGACAGTGTAACCTGCAATGGCTGTAGTCCTTGTGTGTTGTTTTCTTATTTACACCAAGGCCAGTTAGAAAATTTGTTGTCCAAGAAGTAGGATTGTATGCACAAAAGTGGCAAAGTCTTTGTGGCTTGGGTAGCTTGTT
>LPNX010495876.1:5098-18297 GCA_001517045.1 Pseudotsuga menziesii | reverse complement strand
ACCATTTTTTTTGTTTGGCTTGCAAGTAAGAAAATAATCAATAACTTCTAACAAAGGGCTAGCCCTAAAGTATACAACCCTCAATTTTGAATACATAAAACTATTTTATTTTCTTTGCCAAAAGAATACAAATCTTATTTGTTAAAAAACACAAACACTGTATTTTTAGGTGGTTGTTCTATAGTCTTCAATTTCTACTAAGTTGGCAAAGTAGACTACAATCCATTGACTAACAAATTAGTATCGTTAGTTAGGTAATCAAATTTTATGTTGAGAATGCTCAAACCTTTGATCAAAAGGTGCAACAATTGCCATGGACAAGCCATGGAAGATTAAAAAAAAACTTGCCAACAACAACGCCACTGTTTATCTGCAAAATGTTCTTATGGAAAAATGCATAAAGTCAAAAAATGGTTCATTGATCAATATAATCAATGGCATTGACAACTAGTAGCTATCATCCCAACATAAATTTCAGTAGTAAGTACTAGCAAAGGGGCTTTAGCCCAAAACTTTGAAGCCATCTATAGGATTATACCAAAATGCATAGTAGCTCTATTCAATAAAAGACGGAAAAAACATCTACATGGAAAGTATCTAACTCATAGTTCTCTTATCACAATAAAACATACAACAAATATATATATTCCACATATACATTTTAGATTTCCATAAGTGATTTTAAATATCCATATTTCATCACAAAGAAATAGCAAACAATAATAAGATAATCGATGTATAAATATAGCCAAATAGTTTAATGAACACAACAATAAACAACGACAACGATTATGCATCTACTTGAAAGAAAAGGAATATGGCCCAAATCAACAAATTGCTACAAATGTAGATTGCCCAAGCATCTTACACATATTAAACATCTATCACTGTCTAGAGAAAATTTCCCCTTTGAACATGACTCTGCCTAAATATGCCATGCAATTACATATCCTAATTTGCTATAACAATCTTTAGGCTCCACCCTCCCAATTTGCGAATACAGACCATATTGGATACAATGAAATTCGTGTAAAGGAATCAATATAATACTTATAGCTTAAGTGGATTCATGCAACAATGAAATAATCAATAACACATTTCATTAGAGGAAATTTGGGGTCTAAAATGAGCCTCCTAAGGAAAATAATAAAATAATAAAATAATATTTATTGATTTTGGAGGAAGAAGGAAAAAAACTACTAATTTTGTTCGTATTTTCTACATATATCTTAGTGTTTTTACTCATATTTCAAGCGGGAGGACTTGTTGGATATGTAATTTAATTCCGCATCCAACGAGTACCCACACAACATACTTTTGACGGACCCCGCTACGCCAAAAACAAGAAATACCTGAAAAAACGTGATGGTGATGTCATCACATTTTTCAGGTATTTCTTATTTTTGGGGTAGCGGGGTCCGTCAAAAGTATGTTGTGTGGGTACTCGTTGGATGCAGAATTAGATTACATATCCAACGAGTCCTCCCGCTTGAAATATGAGTAAAAACACTAGTATATATGTAGAAAATACAAACAAAAAATAGGCTTTTTTTTTATGACAAATATGTCAAGTCAACCATTATGGTCGAATCATTTTATTGAAAATCTATTGGTTCTTGAATTCCAACTCACAAGAATTTAATGTTGGCTCGTTTTTTTATAAGGCCCATTTTAGACCCCAAATTTCCTCTAATGGGTGGAGAAACAAGTTTGGTCATTTACTAAACAATAATTATAACTCAATGTAAATGAACTTAGTAGTTAAAATGGCAAAGCTCCAAATTCAAAGACGAAAATTGCCAATTGAACAACCAAGACTATGTGATGTCCATTCAAAGCACGCATAGCATGCATGGAATAGTATACCATGGACTAAGCCTTAACAATATAATTGATGTAAAATATAAATTTCAACAAATGCAATTAGACTCAAAACTAGTAAAAGGAAAAGAATTATCCTTAGTACCATAATCTAGATTCACCTCGAAAATACCACAATTGTAATCCAATTCACAAGGAATACAAGCAACCATAGCTCCAAAACAACACATGATGTAGACAACTTACAATTCTGATATTATCATGCTTCATGTCCCATTTGCCCTCACCTCAAAAATACCACAACTGTAATCCAATTCACAAGGAAAACAGGCAACCATAACTCCAAAACAACACATGATGTAGACAACCTACAATTCTGAGATTATCATGCTTCATGTCCCATTTGCCCTCATTTTCTATAGTTAGAGTGCACTAATCCTAATCTTGACACTGTTGGTACAAAGTTCATAAAACTATTTTGTCAAAGGGATTAAAACATCTTAATATGCCCACAAATTTCCTAAAATTTTAATCCTTTCTTTAAGGATTTCTTCTCAAGTAGCATTGATCTTTGCATTCGGTCTTCATTAGAGGTGACTATGATTTTACTAATTGAGCTTTGACAAATGACAATACATTTTTCTCAAAGGGTAGTTTCTAAATTTTCACAAATTTAAAAACTTGCTACAAAGTAGAAACCACATTATAGGTTTAAAAAATAAAGCCAGTCCAAATTTGCAAAAATAGTAAATTTGGATGGGAGCTCGAGTCTAGGTGTTCGTAAGGGTTTCGAAGATTGGTTGTCTTGTATTATATTAATTAATGTATCATACAGGTACATAGACAGACTTGGAATTAAATCTGAATTCATGTATCCTACGCTTACATAGATAATATAATACTGGTGCAATTTTTTGCGGTTGCAAGTATCCATTAATTAAAATTCCGACTCTCTGGATATTGCATAAATTGCGCAATTGAAGAATCTTGCAATTAGCATAGCCCTTAGCCATTGGAATCAACATTTATATCTTACACATACATCTCAATGTTGTCGAAATCTGTTGCAGATTATGCTCAGCATGTTTGCATCTTCTTGACGGATTCATTTACATGCCACACCATATTATACAGAGAGGGATATTTCTTTGAACAGAAAATTTTAACGAGAACACAGAATCAACATACAAATATTGCAATGTTACCAAAATCTTTGAGCGATCTCAAAGTATACCAGAATTGAACCCTAGACTCCACATTAATTTGAGGTTTGTTTTGGAATTGCGAGAATCAAACCCTAAACTCCACTATCGCCATAGCTGCCAAAATATCTTAGCATTTTGCAGTTGCTGGTTTTGGATGTTTAATCTATCAAACTTGGAAATTTAGCTATACCATAGGTTAGGAAATTTATGCGAAGGAAAAACAAGCAAGGGAAAAATTGTGAGGATATAGAAGCCAAAATCAAGAAAAGATGAATCATGTACCAGTAAGTGTGTCGGCAATTGTATCATAATACGTGCAGGTGCTCCTGGTGAAGGTCCCCTCAATATCAAAAGGTATTCCACCTACTTTAAGATACATAGAAAATACATTTATGCTTGCACCACCCATAATGTATCTATGCACATATCCCTGCCATGTAGTGGAAATTGCTCTGTCACTGGAAATAAAGTATGAACTATTTAAAATGGATTTGGTTTTCTTGGAATTCAAGGTAATTTATATGTTCATTGAAGAATCCCTTTTACATGTATATGCCTAGCAAAAAAAACTCACGTTGAGATGATGAACTGTTTAAAATGGACTTGGTTTTCTTGAAATTCAAGTTAATGTATATGTTAATTGAAGAAACCTTATCTGTATGCCTAGTCAAAGAAAACTCATCTTGAGTAGGTGTAGAATAACTATTAACCAAAAAAAATAAAAATTGTCGTGCTTATTGGTTTTCTCTTTAATGGATACCTTGCCCATAAAATTGGATAAAAAATGAGTTGTTTGTGATGATTGACTTATTTATGACCAATATAATTTATATGAAATTTGAAGAAAATACTTTATACAATAAACAAAAAAAAATTGTGTGTCAATTAATATGATTTTGATTTTGAGTAGAGTCACACTAAAAAGAAACTCTATGCTTATAAGGCATCAATGTTTTCATGGTAGATTATTGTATTGGCAACTTACAAATTTTCAAATTTTCATGAATGATTTTGCCCAGAGCAATTGGTGACATGTACACTCTCCAAATTACTCCTCCCAAAAGCTTCAAACAACTTTTCAAAACATAAAGTTAGTAGACACTGAAAGCCCATCACTCTGTGTCTATATCCCAAACAGAGGGAAGACCTCAAACACGAAAGATGAAACTAGACTATGACATATATTTATTTACAACACTATTGTTTGACATACTTGCTTTTTCTTTTCTATTTTTTGACAGCCACTCAAATCTTTGGTTGGACCATGAAGAGAAGAAAACATGGTATAGTTTATATTTAGACACAACCTTTTAATTTGGAATGTAGAATTTATGTTATATATTTTTTTGACTTATTATAGTTTTACTTTTCAGTTGTTAAGAGTTAAGTCTTTGTAGAATATTTTGTGTTTATAATGTACTAGGATGTTTTTACAACTAGGGATTTTGAGTTGTTTACATTCGTCATCTTCAATTAGGACTTAGATTGCATACTTTTTATACATGCTCTTATAATGATGCCTTTGAGTTTGTTCATCTTCCTATCTCACCTTGTAGGTTGTGCACATTGGTCTGTATTTTCTTGTTGGTATTCTCTTCCATTTGAGAGTGGTTCTAGGTGTAGTTAATATTTTGGTTTTGGATTATGTAATTCTTATAATAATATGACCGTTTTTTGTGCCTGTATTGGTAGGTGCTACGTCTTGTCTTCTTTCTAGGGCTTGCAAAGTGAAGTAATCGATTTTATCACCTATTTTTGGAGGAGACAATTTCAAGTATGCTTAAAGTTGATGTATCGACCGTTAGAATTTTTCACACTAGTCCCTTATAGAATCCAAACCAAACAGAAAATGTAGGAAACCAATAAGTATGGAGTTACAACCCTGAATTTCACTAGTACATGATCAAATTAAAATCATCATAGCCTTAGGATTACACAATAATTCTCTACTCCTAACCCTAAGCATTGCAAACATTCTCTACCTACGTCCCTTAACATCATTTTTAGTCTACTCACATTGAGGAGAATCCAATTTTCCCCATTTGGATAATAATTTATGTTTATTTATAGTCCACTATCGGTTCAATCCATTTTTCTTTGTACTTTTTCTTAATATAAGAAGTGGTATTTTATCCTTTTTCGTCTTCACTACAAGTTATTTCTATGCTTTAGGATCAAAATTCATATATCACTTTAACTTCCATTGGAACCATCCTTATTTGTTCTATGTACAATATTTTTCAATCTTCATGGAAAAACCCCTAATAAATGTTTGAAGAATTAGCTTCAACTACCAAAAAAACATTATGTCTAATGACAAGCATAGCCACGACCCACAATATGCCCTCGAGGAAATCCATAATTTGTTTCTTGTATATTGAAGCTAACATGTGTTACTTGATCTAATGGAAATTCATTGCAATGGAATGCGGACCTCTTGTTGTTTTCAAGAATGGTTTTCACAGTCTGCAATACTAGTATGGTACAATTTTATTATTGATTAATATATGTATTACTACATATCTATTTTGAATAAATTAACGTTGGTTGAAATTTTAAGAATGGAAGTTTTACACAAATAAATTTTGATCATAATAATTTATTTTTATGTGTCTTCAATTTCAGACTAAACTAATGTCTTTACCTTTATTTGGAAGCCTGATAGAATGCTCTGATATCTATAATTTGATTAAATATGAAGACGATGGCCCATAAAATCAAAGTGAAATGTCCTAGAAATTTGTTGCAATCCTTAGGGACAAACACATTATAGTAAAACACTTGCATCAAATTCTTCATATTCTTTTCGGAAATCTTGGTTTCATTAGATATTGGTTTTGTTTAGTGTAATGGATGCACTAAAAAACTACTTGAAACCTTCCTTAAATGTCATGTCATGTGATAATATTCAACATTCAATTAGTTCAATAAATGTACCTATTTGGTGAAAACAAATCCTTACTAGAGGTGGTATAAGAATCATAAGAATCAAATGTCTATGACAGGAAGGTATTTAGAGTTGATACTATTTTCAACAATTTCTATTCCCAAATAGGATTTAGTTCATAAGAAAATTGGTTGGAAAAGGAAATATTGAATAATGTAATGAAATAATACTTGCTTTTGAAGACTTGTGGGTTTCATCATCTTCCTCTTCATTTTGCAAGTATGGATACCTCTGTTTTCACTATTGCCTTACCAGCATGGACCTCTCAACCCATGGATAGAACATAAGCACCAAGCACAGAGTTTTGATTGAGAGAGAGTCTTGACTCAAAATCAAAATAATAACTTGAAAATATGTAGTTTTAAATATGCTAAATCTAAGTTAAATGATTGTCTAACTTAAAAAGTGCAACCAGAATTTTGTTTGCTTGTATGGTGTAGTGTACCAATTTACCCCAAATCACGCCACCGGGGTACGATACAACGATATTTTAATAGGGAAAGGGATAATTTGAGTGAATACACAACACAATAGGGTTTAATTAATGCTAGGCCAACATTCCAACAAGACAAATAAATAAAACAATCATCTATTAAAGGAAGATGACACTTCCAATGCAAAATTTCCCAAATGCACATGTGATGCAAGGTAATTGTAACATGAATGAAACCATGTCTAAGTAACCTTTTTCACATGTATTTTAAATATTAACATCACATCTATTACATCCATTAAACGACATTTAATAAAATGATATTTAAATATGTTAACAAAAATTAGTTTTGCGAAACTAAATCATTTAGATTTACCACACTAAAATAAATCATATTTTTTACACCAAATAAATTAGTTTTTTGATAGCAATTTATAGCCAAATAAACATATACAATATCATATATGGAGCTGCCATCTATGGACATATGACCTACCTACAAACCAAATCTACCGTGGTTGCCATAAAACATAATCAAAATAACATCTACTAACTGCTATAACATATAGCCAAATCTGCTCTACGAGCTTCCTATTTAACACTACTAAATTAGCCATATAACACAAGAATATAATCAAATATGTAGCATAAAATAAAAGAGATAAAATCAGCCTCCATGGGAACATATGCAATAATAAACAGAGTAGATGATAACCAAATAGAATACTTATTTCTAAATAGCGCAACTAGCTTCAACAGGACAACGTTCCACCCAACCATAGATATGTCATGCTCATCAATCTCTCAACATGTTAGTCACTCCTGAGATGATACCATGGATCCACATGTTAGGTAACTCTCAAAATGAGATCTCATTAGAAAATCCTCAAGCCACAACTTGAGAAATCTCTCAACATGTTAGTCACTCCTGAGATGATACCATGGATCCACATGTTAGGTAACTCTCAAAATGAGATCTCATTAGAAAATACTCAAGCCACAACTTGAGAAAAACAACACAATCCCTCACCACTTACTTTCTCTGCACTACCTGGTGCAATGGGATTAATTTCACCAAACTAGTCCCTTAGGACATGAATATGCACCTTCAATATTTACATGAACATATCCGAGTCATAAAATTGGTCTTGAGGTATTTATTTTTCAATAGCAAATCTAACCAGTCTCCACATTGGAATATATTAATGTTCAATCACCCTCACATGTATATGATTTCCCTTGCAAAAACAAAAAGGGTGTGACAACTATCTGCAAAGGAAAATTTAGATCCATCCACAGGAATTCAAATTCATGAGAGAGAAAATCTACAACGCCAAGAAAAATGAATGAATTCCCATTCGAATCCCTTCATAGCAATTCAAATTCACCGGCAGAGGTTAGCTTAGGTTCACTAGCAAGCAACTCGAATTCACTAAGGGATTTTTCCAAATCACTGGATGACCATTCAAGTTCTCAAGAGAGAAACTCAAATCACCTTAGAATGACTCCAATTTAGAGGAATAAAACTCCCACTCACTATACATCATTTGAGTTCTTATGAGAGCAACTTGAATCTGCCAAAATTAACTCGAATTTACCCCAAAATCACTCCCATGCAGTGGAGACAACTCAAATTCATCAAGATTGACTTGAATTCCACTAAAATCACTCCCATGTACTGAAGACAACTTGAAATTCACCAAGGATGACTCAGATTCCCCTAAAATCACTCTAATTCACTCAATACAACTCAAATTCGCCTAATTTTACTCCAATTAACTCGATTGGACTCAAATTAGTGTGAGGTTTACAAAATCAAGTGCATGGTGGACAAAAATAGTCAAATAAGTCGTATAATACAAGAGAGATGAGAGAGTGGGTCCCATTGACATCCAATAAGGAATATTCTCATCAAGTGAGGGTGCATGGGTGTATGTAAAGCATCAAATAGGTGTAATAGGATATCCATAGTCCAATAAAATCAAAATTAGGAAACATAGAGTAATGTTAGGTAGAGAAACAACTCCTAACCCCAACCCCCTATCACAAGTGGAATCCATGACCCCCAACCACATTTGTTGTTGATGTTGAGCTAGTTATTTAATTAAGATTAAATAATAATAAACTAATAATAATTTCCATAGTCCATAGTCTAGGTAGTCAGTGTCACAATAAAAAAAAACCACATCACATATGTTATGGGATTACCATCGGGGAATTAGATTCCCTTACCCTTAAAACAATGCACGTCCTCGATGTTTATTTATTACACAAATATGACTAAATTTTCAAAAAGATGAGGGTATACTTCCTTCATAATGTTTTTCATCTCCCAAGTAGCATAATCATGTTTGTAATAGGTCCATTGGAACTTTATCTCCCTAATTTCTTAGTTCCATAGCAGCTTGATTTTTCTACTCAATATGCAGACTAGTTGGACTAGAAAATTCACTTCCGGTTCTGTCATAACCCCAAAATTTCATAAAATTTAAAATTTTTAAGGTAGCTTAAAATGTATGATAATGGAATTTACTAACTGCTAGCGGTTATCAGAAAATGAAACAGTGGAACATTTGGTATTAATTAGTTTAAAAAAATACAGTAACTAATACAACTTTACTTTTCATAAGTTATATAAGAATGATTTGCCTCTAGATTTCTTTTAGTTTTACTAATAATTTTACTTTTGGCAAGTAGGTGAAAAACTATCTTTGAAAATATTTGAAATCTCGGGGCTTACTTAGCATTATGCTAGCATAGATGGACTACTGGTTCTTACAGGTTCAACAGGTAATGATCGATCAAGTAGGAGTTTAATTTGTAAGGTACTGAGAAGTATTTCTGTTGCATGATAATATGCTAGTAAATAAAATGATTATTTAAAAGCAAAGCTCTAATGAGGTAAAGTAATTTTATTCCATAGCTTTGGTTTTAAGACAATATTCAAAGTTTAGCCACAAAGATTTTTATCCTTAACATACTTAGCTAAATATATAGATCCATATTGTGAGCTTAGAGCTCAAGTTCTTTGTCATACAATCACTTTTATTTTAACATGCTCATACTGCTAATGTTATGTTTAATGCTCAAATGTACTATCTTTTATGCATGAATGTACTCCTATAATTCTCAAAGGTAAGGATTTCCAATAGATTACATATTTCTATTTTGTCTCTTCCTTACTAGCCATGAAAATTATTAACCCGTTGTTTGTATGTAATTATGCAAATCATTTTTGCGCTGTTAAACATCAAGTTATAAAGTTTGATTCCTAAGTTATTACCTTAGTGCAAGTATTATTGTAAAAGTATATAATACCACATCACTTTTATAATGTACCAAATATAATTGTTACTTACATCCTATGGTAGTCTTACTACCTGGAAATTTCCATGACATATTATAAGTTTGGTTCTTTGTCACTAGATACATTATTTTAAGATGGAATACTACCTAACCACCAATCCTATAAAGTCAAAATCATACATAAATACATTATCAATGTTATTCCTATAGTTTATAACTCTTGTGCATGGTGTTACACAATAGTAAGATTACTATTATAATGTTTCCTCACTATAATAATTTGTAGTTTATAATAACTACTAGGGTAGCTTTTACTACCTAGAACTTCTAACCTAAGGTTGACATCAAAGTGAAACATTATGAAATAAATTTCCTATACTATGCTAGAACCAAGCAAGCACCAACATTCATATATTTGACTTTGTAAATAATAATAAGAACCATCAAAAGTGTTGTTGGCAAGGTAAGCATGCAAATCATTATCTATAAATGTTTATACTATGGTTGAGGCTCGTAATTGTTTTATTGGCAAGGTTTAAACATTTTTACTCTAAAGTCAATGACATAGCTTCATTATTGACAAATACATCAAGCCTTAATACCATCGATTGCAAATGATATAGTTTTGTGCTTCAAAATAATATGTAATTATTCTATAGTCGATTGCATAGTTTTGTTATTGATCAAGGCAATGATAAGCTGATAATTCAAAGCGCAGGTTGACTATAGACAAGACCCTCACATGGTTAAATAATTTAGAGGGCACGTGGTCTTCTCTCGTCCATGCATTGGCGACTTAAAAAGACAAGAAACCCTATTCCATTGTCATTAGACTCTGATGATTTTGTCAGCCTGCGGGCTGCTCTGTGTAGTTTTCCTAGTGGTCATGAGAGGCTGTTCCTCTGCTTTGCTTGCTCTGTAGCTTGTGTTTGTTACTGTGTGGTCTCATTACCCATTTTTATGGTCTCAAATTTTTCTTGGGTGTAATATTTACTGTGTGAGTTGTTAATTGCTTAAAAGTTTGGCTCGCGGCCTGTACATGGCTTCAGCTCTGTCTTACTTGCTGCTCATCATGGATTTGTGGAGTTTAAGTTTGTTTGAAACTGTCTCCACTCCAGGGTTGGCGTAGGCATTTTAATACTCCTCTGTGTATTTCGCTTAAGCCGGTGACAGCTCCTTCACTGCTCGACTTCTCTTCTTACTTGCAGGTAATTATCTTCATTCTTTGTTAAAAAATCTCTTTTGTTAAGTTATTAATTAAGCTAGGGTTTATGCTTAGAAGCCGAGTCTTATTCTAAAGCTCGTAATTATGCTCTTTATAGGAACCTGCGATGGCTCAACCTTCAGTGGAAAACAAATACATTTTCTGGTATTCAGTGAACTCATGGCTTCCAATCGGTAAGCCCTAGTTTCGATGTAGGTTTTCCCTACTTGTGATGAGGGTTGTTGGAAGGAAAACTACATTGCTTGGAATCCTGTTTTCAGTTTCTTTGTTAGTTAAAATGTTTTAGTATGGTGTTACTCCAGTTTTACTTTAAAAACCCTTGCTGTTTACGTTGGGTAATACTGGCTCTTGAGCCGTGATATGTATTTGGTTTTTGGTTATGAATTTAGCCTTGTGGCTTGATAATATAATACAGTTGGTTTTTATAAAGAAAGAATTTGTTAATATTGAGCTCTGTATCGTTTTACTCGTAGATGTGAATTGTGGTTTCGTTATCATGTAAATAATGTGTTTATTTTACTGTTTAAAAGATTTATAATATGTATTTTATTTTCAAGAAAATACTGTGGTCAGTCTAATGCGTAGATTGTAGTCTTCTTGTTAAGTTTGTTACACAATTAACAATGTAACTCGTTATAACTTATTACAGGTTAATTTGTATTTGAATAGATTAGTCGAAGGGGTTTCGACTCTTAGGTTTTCACAGGTATAAACCTATCTGGTTTTTAAATTTTAAAATGCACAATTATATATAATTCTTAGTTATTTCATTTATTATTTATAATACATTTATTTTTATTTACTACTATGTAATTTTATAATTATTTGGAGCTCTCTAGAGAATAGAATGTAAAATTTAGAACTCTATTTATTTTACATAAATAAAGGGTTTATAAACAAAACCCTAATCTGGTTTTTATTAAGTAATAGTTTAAGATTAAGTTAATATTTTAAAAGAAGAACTGTTTAGTTATTAACTTGTTTATATAATTTCTTGAAGATTAGTTATTATCTCCTATAAAATTTTATTTTCTATCTGTATACTATTACTATAATACAAGTGTAATTTACTATTTCTTTTACCTGCATTTTCATTGAGTAAAACAATAAATATAAACATACCATAACATTGCTTTTTCATAGCATTTTAAACATTGAAATAAAATTTACTCTACCACCTACAGATACAAAATCATATCTACTATTTTCATTCTCTTAAGAATTATTTCATTTATTTAAAGCATTCTAACTATGCTAGAGTATGACCTCGTTTCCAGGTGTGGAAAAACACAGCTTAGAAATTTAATTTCTTTCTATTTCATTTTCCCTAAACCATTTTTATTTCTATAACAATCTAATAAGAATACTAAATCCAACATTTCACAAACTATGAACTTTTAACATTCATATAGCAGATAAACTAAGATTTATTTAACTAAGACAGTAAAATAAAATAACATAGAACATGTTGAGGACAAGACGACAACATCTTGAGGATGTCGTTCCTCCCTATCAATCTCCTGGAGAGCACTCAAACAACGCTTCCTCAGGACCCCCGAGCCCGTTCTTGGTATTCTTGGCTGAGAACTGGGTGGATAATGCAACTGTAGAACCCTTTGTCACCTCACTAGTTCAATATTGCAGTAAAACAATCTGCTCTCATCAGTATGATCTTCAGCTTAAAAGTTGCAACTAGATCATTCTCACCAGTTATCCCCTCAAACACTTTCTAGATTCCCCTCCATTGAATTTCTATGAAGTACATTCATTCACCCTGAATGATCACTTCTCTAGAATGAGCAGACTCAACTCTCTTCAGTGGGAAATTTTATAGAGATGCCTAGCTCTTTTAGGTCAATTTTCATTAATTGATTCACTTGCTCTGATTCCACTTTCTTGGGGAATCATGACCACAAATGTAGGGAGGTTTCCACCTGCTACAGTTGGAAGTGGTTTGAGGATGTTGCCACATGTCAGTCTACTCTCCACCCAGTCTCCTCCACCAATTTGACCAGTAAACACTCTTTTAACAGCTCTCCTAAGCTAAGCTGTTGTCTCCTCATTTATTTATTTATAAATAAAATATTCTTAATTTAAATTAAATATTCTTGACCCGAGTGGTCATCAATTACAACTTAGCATAAAATTTAACATAATGTTCCTCAAATAATATAAATTTTTTTGTTGCAAAATTCAAGCATGTGACAGGTTCTACTTAATCACATTCCAATCAATCTATCACATGATATGTCACTAGGTATA
>LPNX010495866.1:0-18587 GCA_001517045.1 Pseudotsuga menziesii | reverse complement strand
ATTTTATTATTTTAACTATTATTTTATTATTTTAACTATTATTTTATTATTTTCCTTAGGAGGCCCATTTTAGACCCCAAAATTCCTCTAATGGTGGATGCAACAAAAGTAGATGCAAAACTAGTCGTAACACCCAATGCAAAACCTGATGCAAAACCCGATGCAAAAATGGATGCAAAAAGGGATGCAATAACTGATGTAAAATTGGATGCAAAAAAAGATGCAAATGTGGATGCAAAAGTTGAAGCAAACGTGGGTGTAAAAGTAAGCGCAAAAATGGGTGTGAATTGGGACACGAAAAAAGTGGATGCAAACATGGATGCAATAGTAGATGCAAAAAAAGACGTAAACATGGATGCAAAATGGGATGCAAAAATGGATGAAAACGTGGGTGCAAAAGTGGATGAAAAATTGGATGCAAAAGTGGATGCAAAAATGGCTGAAACAAAATGAGATGCAAAACTAGACTCAAAACAGGATGTAAACTTTGATGCAAAACTTGGTGCACGAAGGGATGCAAAAAAAGAAGCAGAAGTGGATGCAAAAGTGGATGTAAAAAAGGATGCAAAAGTGGATGAAAACAAGGGCGTAAAAGTTGAGGCAAACATTGGCGTAAAAGGGGGCGCAACAAGAGTAGATGTACAAACTAGGCACAAAATTAGGTGCAAAACTAGTCTCAAAACCTGTCGCAAAACCTGATGCAAAACCTGGCGCATAACTAGGTGCAAAACCTGGTGCAAATAACGCCGCAATTTGTGCCAGATTTAGAAAAAGGACGCAAAAAATGCCTAAAATAGCACCAACCCGTGAAATTGCACCATTTTGTCCATAAAATAAAGAAAAATACACTGAAAGATGGTCTAGACGCAAAAAAGGATGCAAAAAGAGACGCTAAATCTAGTTTTTGTTGCAGTGATAAAATTAGAGATTACATAAGTGACAACCTATGTCGGCATGTCTGCGAACCGGAGACACTGAGTCCTCCACCTGGGCCTCCACCACCTCAATCCTCCATCTCTTGATAGCAAGCTCACAAGCAAAGGCAAGCTTGGGAAGAACACAAAGTGCTCCAAGGGACAAAGGGATGCAGACTCAAGTATAAGCAAGCTACGACAACAATGGACTATAGTTTTCTTGCTCTTCAATTCCTATCCTTTAATGTATCCAAAGGGTTCCTTATATAGTGCTTCAATGGGGTAATGGAATGTCAAATCCGAGTGATCTTGAGGCATATGGAAGGCCAAGAGACAAGTTATTTGGATCCACATCAAGGAAAACTCCAAAAATATTTGGCCTTTTACACACATCCCGATGTACACAGGTTTAAGGGTAATATCTATGTATATACGCGAGAAAGGGATTAAAAGTCGCGTACAGCAAATAATGGGTGTTTTTAGGGATGATCTTGGAAACATCAAAGGTACAAAAATAGTCCATGGGGTCCAAAGAGTTTGCAGAGGGACAGGGAAGGCCATAAACGTGTGATCAACCATGTGTGGTAAAATCAGTTGTAACAGATGCCCCCTAATATGTGAGGTCAGAGGGGTAACATGATGGCCGAAGTACATTATAAATCCATCCTAGAAGTTGAGTGATGAAGAACCAACCATCAATCAGTATAATACAATAATCAAACTCTACACATGACTGCAAATACATATAGTAGTCTTGGATACATAAGAGTACAATGGCCATGAATAGGCATGATATACAAACTGTGACATGTGTGGTCATCTCCACGTACAATATATAATAGATTAAAATCTCCATGATGAAGATATACAAAGGACCAAGACCTCCATGAAAGCTAAAGATATACCATGGATCAATATCTCCATAATGGACAAAGATATCTGACATACACTGGACTCAAGTCACGAGAGTTGAAATCTCATGAACACTGGCACAATCAAGGAGGTAGCATAGATGAAATGCCACGACTATGGAAAGTCTTCTACACAAACCACTATGAGTACATGTCCTACTATGTGAATAGAGGTGTCGAGGTCAAACATAGTAGTCCATCGTCTGATTACCGATCATTGATGTATACCGTTAACAGACACGAGATCACCCACCGATAATGAAAATGGAAATCAAGGTACTAGAGTGCAATCTAACAAGTGCGAATAAATGTGTTGAGGTTGAACACTTGGAAGAATCCATCGATCAAGGGACATTAATGTATTCCCAAAACTCTCAATGGCGAGAGAACCTACCACTGATGAATGTAAGTCTCAAGGCACTCAAATGAATCTGGACTCCAATCCCAGAATAAATGATCTGAAGTCGATTGCATGGAATCCGCTAGAAGGAGAGAATTAAGGCATCCCCCATCAACCAACATGAGGTACTCAACAATGTTGTATAATGTGGAAGGACTCAAACAAGATGTGCATGAACCATTAATAGTACCGGGAATGGCCGACATGAAAAGTCAGGACAACTGAGGAATGGCCTACTCAGGCTTCAACTTCCTTCGAACAAGAGCATAAAGGTGAATGGTGACTGAATGTAGGTAGCATAGACTCGATATAAAAAACTGGGACATCTCTGCGACACAGGAGGCATCAACAGAGACTCCATAGGGACTAGAAGCTTAACCAATTGATGGAGATAAACTCAGAGATACAAGTACATCTCCTAAATTCAAACTACTAACCCAACCAATAGATGTGATATACAGTGCTCTGTTCAAAGGCGACAAGACTCGACTTTTGCCAAAGATAACATATTTTCATGTCCGGCTTTTTGGTTTTTTGATTTTTTTGGGACTTTTTTAGATATTTTGAAAATCTTGAAAAAGAATAAAAGTGCTTTATAGTTACAAATCTAGGAGGAGACGAGTGTCAAAGGGAAAAAAAACTAGTTCCAAGCAGTGGAACATACCTATTCTCAATGCAAGGAAACATGTGCAGGATAACGACACTCGGGGGAAATTCCCTTCCCAGTAAAAAATTTGGAATCAAGATTCAAAAGAGATATAGAACGGCTCTGCTTGGCTAGACATGAGACAAGATCAGGCTATATGACTGATAATCAAAGTCAGGGAAGCCGGCATAAGGCTCAATAAGGCAAGAAAAACTCATGATAATGCAATTACAACTTCACATATACAAGGGAATCCCTGGGAAAAGGCTAGCATAAAGGTCAAGAGGAGTATGAAGCTCTTGCTCAAAGTCATGGTGATACTATACAAAGGACTCCCACACCCTAAAGGAGAAATGTCGGCATGGGAACCAAATGCAATATAGGATCTAACTAGGGTATCCATGTATGGTAAAGCTCTACCATTCACAACATGTCACTTCTAAAAGCAGCAAGAAGGTTCTATGACAAGATAGAATGGATTCATACCTAAGGTTAAAATGAAACAGTCATAAGTTTATGCAAAATGCAAATGGATGTGAAACCTAACCTATATGCTAGTTTAGACATAATACCTACAGTAGGCACCAACGGATCAAAGCCACGGTCAAACTGCACTCAAAATGGAATCCTACAACATCAAATTAGTTCAAACGGTCCAAAATGGTCAAAAACTATAGAAAGTGGGTAAAATTTTCAAAATTTTTCTATAAATAGTATTAAATTTTTTCATATCATTTGAAATTTTTACCCAACATAGTGTATTTGAGCTCAGAACTTCAGAAGCAAGTTCCGAGAACATCGTCCAGCGAAATCTCTCCCCATTTGATCCAAGTAGATTCTCATGCCCTCCTCTTCCATTTTCATGCAATTTTTTGAATTTTCATGGTCCATTTATTTTTTAAGCCATCCATACTTCTGTGTTTAAGCCCACGCAGAAATCAGGCTTTTTTCAGTGTATAGGGCTCGCCATACGCGGAAAAAAGCACCAAAAACCGCGTACATACGTGGTTGTTTTGAGAACAGTCGCATACAAGGCTGCAAACAAGGTTTTCAAAGGCAAAAATTGATCAAAACTTTGGTTTTTTGTGCAGGATGGTGCTAGAGTGGAGGGAAAGAGAGCATGGTGATGTGGAGGAGGCTGTGCAAGGTGATCGTATGGCCCAACAAGCTTTATGGTCATGTGGCTTATACAAGTTTTGGTGTCTTGGCAGCTTGAGGGCTAAACCAAGACCATTCCAGCTACTAGTGGACTACTAGGATCCAGAATCTGAGACATTTCAGATATATGGGATGTTGCTCAGCATTGAGATTGAGGACATATACTTTATCACTGGTTTTTGCCGATGAGGAGAGATGGTGAACCTCCGATCTCATGGGCCAAGAGGCGGGTTGACCATCGATGAGTACATAGTTGTGTATTGCTTTCTGGAGATGGAAAAGGTTGGTAGTCAAATCCCGATAAACTCTATCCAGATTCTGGGGCTGAAGGCCATACTTTTGGCACTAGGAAGGATTGCAGGGTTGGCTTCACTCCACCAAGACTAGCGGCCAATGATCTTCTATGCGGTAGAGTGTATGCGACCTATAGTGTATGACTGGAGTACAACGTTGTTGAGTAACATGAAACATCAGCTCAGTGACTGCAATATAGGCAGGGTGCGGAACTTTGGGTTTAGCAGTATACTGAACACATTTTTCTTTGAGCGAGTGCCAGGGCTAAGCCCTAGGGTGGACATTTCTCCACATGGAGTTCAATATCCAGCCCAATGACACTGGGAAAATGTCATGCACAGACTGGGTGAAGGTAGTGTGGCTAACCCTTACCCAGCAGACTTGTTTCCATTGTGGTGGAGACAGATCGTCACCATAGATGACTACCCCTATGCAAGGATAGACTTCCACGAAGATCCGGATATGCCACTACCACCAGCAGTAACTTATGGCAACATAGGTAAAGAATCCCAAACCCACTTTTTAATTTTTGAATTATTTAATTTTTCTGTGTTTCTTGATATATTGACTCAAAAGACATATTTTTGGTGTGACGACACATAGTGACAATCTGTCATGTATATGCAGATGTAGGACCATGGCAACCAGAAGGATTCCCTCATCATCGACGGAGGGGAAGAGGAGACGATATCATGGGTGTGGATGCAGAGCAGACGCTCCAAAGCATCCACATGAACTTTGTTCGCTTGACACACAGGGTACCCATGGCAAAAGTCGATGGCTTTCCTAAGGCCATGCAGCGTCAGGTGGTTGGTGTACCATGAGCATGGGTTCGACTCTTTCGATGGCTAGCTAGAGCTGTATTGCTATATCATGATCAGAACCCCCATCCTCCTTAGGCTTAGAGACCTGAGTGTATTCATTTTTGTATGACCGTGTGTTATATTTTGGTGGCTTGGAAGCCCCAATTTTTGTATATGACACTTATGTATTAGGATGTCACTTTTTGGATATTAATGAAATTTTTTTATGATGATCGATCTTATTTATATTTACATGTGTGTAAAATTTATGTTTGTGATAAGCTTATGGTCTATGAAACAAATGCCAATCTAATAGATAGTTAGCATATGAGTCAGCAACTTGATTAAAAACTCTTGGAACATGAATGTATGTTATATTCTCAAATTTCCATTCTAACAATCTCACACATAAGAATATTCGTAATAATGTCAGATCCCTAATACAATACAATCCATTAAGCTATGAAACCACTAACTGCGAATCAAGACGTACCTTAAGAGAATGAACACCATGTGAAATGGCATCACGTAATAACTCAATGACAGCACTATATTCAGCAACATTATTTGAAGAGGGTCGTAAACATACGCCTCCTGAAGACAATACTTGACCCATAGGAGTATAAATCACCCAAGCAACTGAAGCTGAGTTTTGAGTGTGGTGGCTAGCACCATCAACGAATCCTTTGTAAACGGAAGACTCCATCGACATATTCCATAAGAAATGAAAGCTAATAAACAAACTTGATCACCATAGGAAAACCTAACTATGTAATGAAAAGTTGTACAATAATATACAACAATCAGCCCCGGTTGAAGATCATGCATAGTATGTTTTGAGATAGAGCCCATTTCTAGGCTCCGCCAAGGCTTCCCCTTCATAGTCAACCAGCTCATATGTGCCTTTCTCTAAGACTTGTTTAACCACGTAAGGACCATGCCACATGGGATTAAATTTCCCTGCCCCCAAGGGTTCCTTAGCTTGATCCCAAAAAAGGACCAATTCACCTTCATTAAACCTCCTTGGACGGATAGACTTATCATATTGGACCTTGACACGATGCTTGTTAACCTCTAGAGCCACTAAGGCATCTCGACGCTACTCATCAAGCTTCTCTAAGTGGACCAAACACTCTTCCAATACAGAAGTGTCAAGTAAAAGCTCTACAGCTAGCTTCAGAGAAGGGATTTTGCATTCAACCGGTAAAACTAACTCCACCCCATGCACAAGCTAATATGGAGAGAAACCAGTGGCAGTCTTAACCATGGTTCTATAGGCTCACAAAGAAGGATACAACATAATATGCCAATTGGTCTTACTTCATGTGATGGGTCATTGGAGAATAGACTCAAGTGATTTGTTCACTGCTTCAACTTGTCCATTCGCTTGAGGGTAATAAGAAGATGAATGCTCTTGCTTATACCCTAACTTGGAAGCCAACTCTTCCATCATTTTATTCTAAAAGTTCCTACCATGGTCAATGACAAGCTCTTTTGGAATGCCAAACTGGGTGATAATCTGGTTGAAAATGAAATGCGCGGTTGTCTCACTGTCAGACTTAATTGTGGGCATAGCCTCTGCCCATTTTATGAAGTAATCGACAACCACAATAATATTATTATATCCCACAGCCAAAGCTGGGTTGAAATCCATAAAATCAAGCCTCCACTTAGTGAAGGCACCGACGGTGACAATAGGATGTAACAGGGCTGGATGCAAACGCATATTGCATGCAAGCACCTGGCAAGGGTGGCACTTCTTCACTGCATTAACACAATATTTGAAGATGGATGGAAAAAAATATCCTTCTCTCAAGATTTTTTGGACTATAGAAATCCCAGATAAATGACCACCACACTCCCCTCTATGGAAATCATTCAGCACAACCTCAACCTCATCATGGGTTAAACAACGACGCAAAATGGAATCTACTCCATGGCGGTACAAAGTGTTATCCACTATAAGGTAGTTCTTAGCTACATGACATAATTGTCGTCACTCATCCCATGAAAGGTGAGTAGGGACTTTCAATGTTTGCAAATATACAATGATATTCCTGTACCAAGGGTCCAAAGTTGAGATAAGGAAAATATGCTCATAAAATTCCTCTTCTTCCAAACTTGGAAAATCCGATATAAGCTCCGCAAAGATCAATGATTTCTTTGATTTCGACGAAATGAACTCGAGATCAAACTTTTGCAAAATGATAATCCATTTATTGTATTTCCCCCAATCATCCTTCTAGAGAGGACGAACTGAAATGGATTCATATGAGCTATGACCAAGGTTTGGCAAACGAGAATGTAGTGTCTCAAATGCTGAACCGCATGAACGGTAGCCAAGGCTATCTTCTCCCCATGAGAATAGCAAAGTTCTGCATCTATAAGGTTTCGGCTCAAATAATATATGACATGCTCATGGAGCTCCTCATCCTCTTGGACCAAAACCATACCAACTGTCTCCATGGACGCAGCCACATAAATCAAGAAATCATGGCTATAGTCGAGTTAACTAAGCACGGGGGTCGTTGCTAAGGCTCGCTTAAAAGCATCAAAGGAGGCCTGGGATCGCTCATCCCAGTAAAAAGGGGTGTCCTTCTTCAAAAGATGCATAAAGCCTTTAGTCAAATTGGCGAAATTAACCACGAATCTCCGCAAGAATTTTTCCATGCCTTGCAAACACTGAAGGTGTCTAATATTATGTGGGGGAGACAATTGAAGTATTGCCTCAACCTATAAGGGATCGACTTTTATACCATCCTTAGATACGATGAATCCTAGCAAGTGACCAACAGTCATGCAAAAGATGCACTTATGAGGATTTAAACGAACCTGGTAATGACGACATCTTTCGAATACTAATCTCAAATGATATGGATGATGCACTCGCAAACGAGAGTGAGCAGAGAGATCATCCAAATATACTTCGATAATCATTTTAAGATCATGAAATATTAAGGTCATAGCCCACTGAAACGTAGCTCTGACATTTTTAAGGCCGAAAGGCATCTTTCGATATGAAAAAGTACCCCAAGGACAAATAAATGCGGTCTTATGTTGATCCTTGGGCTTAATCTGAATCTGATTATATCCAGAAAAATTATCCATAAAGGAAAATACCTCACTCCCATCATACTCATCCAAAATATGATCAATAAAAGGTGTGGGGAAATTATCCTTAGGACAGGCGCGATCTAGGTCACGGAAATCAGTGCATATATGGATCGCTCCCTGCTTCTTATCCACCGAAACAAGGATTGAAACCCACTTCGTCAAGGGAATAGGATAGATAAAACCAACTTTCAATAGTTTCTTTATCTCAGCCTTAATGGAGTGTGCTTTTCTAGGATTCACAGCATGCAAACGTTGTCGAACCGGCTTTGCATCTGGATAGGTTTTGATCTCATGTTCGACAATACGAGGGTCAATACCTGGCATCTCATCATATGACCAAGAAAAGATGTCACAAAGCTCTTTAAATAGCTCGGTATACTCCTTTATCTCATCGAGGGAACAATCCGCCCCACTGTAGACATTCTCAACCTTTCCAGAATCGCGAGAAATATTGATAGGAATAGTTGGTAATACATTAGCCATATTTCCATCAGCCATCGGAGTAGGAGAGATTAATGGAACCATAGGGCTACCAATCTTATCGCTAAGAATCTCCCTAAAGTCATAACACTCCATACGATCAAGCTCAGGAAGAAAATATGATCGATGATGCAATTCCTCCCAAGGTTGCTCAACTCCCGACATGGCCTCAAGGATAGCTTCATCTGATGGAAAAACATCATCAAGGAAATCATGTGAGTGAGATGACTCTACTTCCCATGCAGGAAGCACATACGGGTCCTTCTCCTATGTCCATGAAGAGGGAGGACTAGGCTCTGCAACTTGATCAAGATTCGCTTAATAAGCCACCATAGTTGCAGGAAACGACACATTAGTCTTAGTGGGCAAACTCAAAGTACTCCGTGAAGGAAGAATCCAAGGATCTTCCATATGGGTAGTGCGAAAAGACACTAATTTTAATGAGGATGAAGCCCCACCAAAACTACACCCAATCATAATAATGGGTGTAGGATAGCTAAAGGTTCCCATAAGAGAAGGATACATACCTACGCCCACACTCCCAGTTTCCAGCTGAGAATTATCAATAATCGGGATAGAAGCTCTCGATGATGCATTCACACTCGGATTTTGGAATGACGTTTGATCAATCATAACAATATTCCCATTAAATGGAAAGCATATCACTCGAAAGAGGGAAGAAGCTATGGCTTTCATACTATACATCCAATTCCAACCCAACAAAATAATGTAGTCAAGGGGTGCGTCAACCACCTCGACCTCAATTGTGATGGTCTTGCCTCCCAATTGGACTTTTAAGGAAGGAAGAATTATGTGCGGCTGATCTATCATCGAAAGTTGTAAACATAGTAGTGGATTGAGACAATTCGAGAGAACCCAAACCCTTCCAACAAGACAAAGACATCACGGAAGCGGCATCACCTTCATCAATGACAGTACGCTTAACGGTGTTGTTAAGACACTCTACATGAATCAAAAGAGACATGTAGTAAGGAAAGCGAAGCTGTACTCCCATGGTTTAAAATTTGATCATAGTAGAAGAGTTATCATCACTGACCCCAAGAGTAGACAACAAAGCTTTCCTCTGCGGAGGATAAGTCTGAAGCACTTCTAACGCGGACATCGCATAAGGATTCTATCCCAAATCCTCAACAACTAAATAGTTCTGGGCGGCTCGAGCATTAGGATTGTTCCCTGAATGCTTTAATGCTCCCTTAGGAATGCTAGGTGGAGCTTCATATTTATCCATAGGATTTTTGATTCGCAAAGGGATATCAGGTGGGGAAGGTTCTTTCCCAAGGTCTGGTTGTGATGAACAATAGTCTTTCGTATGAGTCACAACCTTAGAAGAACTCATCATGTTGATGCATCCATGACCACTAGTAGCATCCGGCAGGTTTTGATTTCCACCCGATGCACAACTAGGATCAATGGTCCTCGAGTTCATATTTTGATTGTTGGGTAAAGGATTAGTTAACATAGCTGGGCCCTATGCTACAAACCTCAAGGAATCTTCCATATGAGGGCACAAGTGAGTGAGATAGTCATCCTTACAAAACTTGCAAGGAAACTTCACCTTACATTTAGATTGCTTTCCCCCCCCAGCATTAGTGTTCATGTCATTATTATTAGCATTTTTTGTTCTTGTTCCCACCCTTATTATTATTATTTTTTCCTTTTTTCTTATTCCTTCCAGGCTTTTGGTTTCCTTTCGGGTTCGACGATTGCATGGAAAGTACATTAGCTGATTGGGTAGGTTAAGACAAATCCGTAGCTTGTCCCAACGTAGACTGGTTAATTGACAATTGGCTCACTTGTTTCACAACTGAGTCCATAGGTTTGGTACTTGTACAACCCACAATACCATCGGCATGTGGCCCAGGCTTGAACTTGGGGTCGAAATTGGACCTAGGAGCATTGGGTATAATCTCATACAAAAGTCCTGACTGAGCATAGATCAAATCCAACTCTTGTGCCATAAAAATAGCATATTCCTCGTTTTGAACTCTAAATGTTGAAACATCCTTCGCTATGTAAGGTAATAAATATTTGAGGAACCACTCAAGAAGAAACTCTGGTGGTATAAAAGCTTTGATTAACCATTTCCGTCTACACCACTCTTGAATATGATCCAAAATGTGTGTGGCTTTATCTTGCCAGAAGGTTGACAAGAGTTTGGTATCGACGTCGTAACGTACGGGTAGCTGGAAATGATTAAGGAAAGTAAGCGTAAGATCATCAAACGTAGCATAAGCCTTCCCCAGTAAATCTATATACCATTTCGCTGCAGGACCCGTTAGGGTGCATTGAAATAGCCTCAAATGAATGGAATCATCATGTAAGGAATTGGAAGAGCACCAAAGGTGGAAGGTGGTGACATGCTCACCAGGATCTTCACTAGCCTTACCTTCGAACTTGGGAATGTCTGAAGGAATCTTGTTAGTGACAATCAGCCATGACGGGTTATGAGACATGAGATCATTCATCAATCTCGACAAGTCAGGTAAGTTCAAATTTGTAAGGAAAGGAAGCCTAGGTCAATTCCAATCTCCCTGGTAGTTTTCATTCATGTCAGCTTGATTGCTATAAATACCATGGCCTTGGCCATAATAAATTCCTCCCATTTGACCCATGTAGGGTTGCATGGAAGCATTATGATGTGGGGTGCCTTGACTATGAGGCACTACAAAACCATAATTGGAAGAGTAAGTGGGTTGTTGATACCTGTACCCATATGGTTGATAGTTTTGTCCATAGTGCAGTCGATCCGAATGTCCATGAGAAGCTCCATAAGGTGTTCCATGGGATGTACCATGAGAATGTCCATAGTTAGGGGTATGGGAAGCTCCAAAAGCTGGAACATGAGATGATCCAGAAATAGGTACATGACCTGCTGACACAATCAGAGGTACTTGACTCTGAGATACTATAGTGCGAGCAGTCGCAGAATGAACATGGCTAGTAGCAACATTTCGACCGAAGCATTAGAGGAATTTTGAGGTCTAAAATGGGCCTCCTAAGGAAAATAATAAAATAATAGTTAAAATAATAAAATAATAGTTAAATAATAAAATAATATTTATTAATTTTGGAGGAAGAAAGAAAAAAAACTACTTTTTGTGTTCGTATTTTCGAGATATCTCCCTGTGTTTTTACTCAAATTTCAATTGGGAGAGAATATTGGACATGGAATTTGATTCTGTATCCAACGAGTACCCACACTGCATACTTTTAATGGACTCCACTACCCCAAAAATAAGAAATACCTAAAAAAATGTAATGATGATGTCATCATCATGTTTTTCAGGTATTTCTTATTTTTGGGATAGCGGGGTCCATCAAAAGTATGTAGTGTGGATACTCGTTGGATGTAGAACCAAATTCTGCATCCAAGGAGCTCTCCTGATCGAAATTTGAGTAAAAACACAGGAGATATGTCAAAAATACGAACAAAAAAAGCAGTTTCTTTTTATGACAAATATGTCAATTCAACCTTTATGGTTGATTCATTTTATTGAAATTCTATTTGTTCTTTAATTCCAACTCACAAGAACTCATTGTTGGCACGTTTTCTTATAAGGCCCATTTTAGACCCCAAATTTCCTCTAATGGCCCACGTGAACTAGGGGGAGGGCGAGTCGTTAAAAACGCATTCGAAGGAACGGGGTTTGAAGATGAAGGGACATGTGAAGGAATGTAAGTGGTGTTTCCAATGTTCACTCGTCTCAGTTCTGGTATCTGCATAGGATTACTAACACTAGTTCTAGGATGAACTTGTGAAGTTGCCTCCATCACAGGGATGGAGGGTGCAATGTGACTAGTGCCCCCAAATCTCTCCGCATGGAAAGGGATGGGAGTGTCCCCAGGCGTAGTTCTAGAACCAACTTCTAACTCAACATAATGTGTCAGATCAGGTGCAGGGATATCATACATGTCATATATAACATGACTAGTGCTTACGATTTCATGGTGAGTCTCGTCACTTGAAAACCAATACCGGTGACCTATGAATAAGGGATCATAATAAGATCGTGAAGGCTGTTCATATATAGGATCATATGTACTAGTAGGATCTTCCTCCCCAACCTTGTGAGGTGGAGAAGACATCTCTGAAATCTCATCCTCATGATCTCCCATGGTGTGTGAATCAAAGTGAGAAGTAGTCTGCCCGGACTGTCTGGTTCTCTCTCCCAAAGGAAGAGGAGATGTGGAAGGTAGAAGTCCTGCTAAACGATGAGAATCATGGGGTTACATGCCCAAATCCATAATGACTCAACAAATAAAAAGACTCAATCTAATTATGAAAACCCTAGGCAAACTAGCGTGCACAGAGCACACACCTATAAAATGTAAATCCATATCACAAGCAAACAAGGGTAGGATATGTGAGCTCCTGAATGAAGCAGGTATGTCTCACCTAGGAGAGGCTTGAGACTCCCATACACAACAAGTGGAGGTTCGTAACCAATTATAGTGGCCCTCAACTTCAACGCATATAACGACTGTGATGTCCAACCCCTACCTGGCTAGGACAACTGCAGAATAACCTCTGCAAATACCCCCTTGATAACCTAGGTAGGGAAACTAAGGTCACCTCGATATAATCAATGCTCAGGAGGACAGTCGTAGGCATGATTGACCGTATGGCCAAGGTATCAAGGCCCGAAACTCTCGAAAGAGTCCCCATATACGAATAAAATTATGGAAATATCTCCGATGCTACTCAGTTAAAACCAGGGGTCATCCCAATCATAACCACTCACACTGCCTTGTGCTTAACTCCCTTGTAAGAGGAGGATCCTGAGAAACACTAATTATATAAAGGATTTCACACTCTCACCTAGACAGACACCTAATTGTTTTGTTTAGTGGTCTTGGAGAATTGACTCACAATGAACTATTCCAAGACCCTAAAACCTAGTCTTGTTGGTGCACCCTAAAAAAGAAAAGAGTGTAATTCATTTTATTATGCGTTGATTTTAATCGGCTTTATTACTCAAAGGGTAAATTGACGTGCAACTAATGATGTTATGACATAACAAGAAGTAAAATGCACACCTAACAATCAATGTAAATGCACTGTGTCGAATGAAAAATAGGGTATGCTACTATGTGAAGTGCAAAATTTTTCCTTCAAGTGTATATGGAATCATTTCCTATATGAAAATATGACTAATATTCACCAAGCAAACCTAATGCAAGTACCATGCTAATGCAAAATTAAAACAATGCATAACAATGCAAAATAGAAAAATGTTTTTGTATTTTTGAATTAAATGAGATAAAAAGAAAAAGTATGACTCGACAACCCTTATACTCTTAAAGCACTCACAAACAACAGCCAAGCAAAGCATCAAGGTAAAAGAGACCTAATGCACTAATCCCAAAACAAAAAATAGAAAATGAAATGACAAAAACATTTTTCAAAAATCAAATCAAAAAGAGTCTTTGGTCAGAAAAAGAGGGGAGATACAAATTCCAGAAGCATCAAAGAAGACTCAACAATTACCCAAAATCACCCAGCAACACTTAATCTTCCCAAAAAATCAAAAAATCAGGGCATACGCAACTGTTCTCAGTAAACCTGCGTACATACACGACTATTCTAGAAAAACCTGCGTGTACACATGACTGTGAAAGCAAAACCCGCGTACAGGAAGAAAAAGATAGAAAAATAAGGTGAATGGACAAACTAAGACAAAATTTACTTCTCCAGAATACTACTAGGTAATCATGCCCCCGGACCCAACACAGAAACAGAAAAATCAGAGCAATAAAATCACATTGAATGCCAAAAACCGCCAAATAAAAACAACTAGGAACCTCCCCAGTATGGTCACCAATTCTGTTACGGAGAAAACTTCCTATGGCTTGGGGTGTACCACAACAGACAGAGAAACCGCAGAAATCAATCCCTTCCCAATATGCAAGAGAAATACAACATCTAACACTAAAGGATCTCGAAACATACCTTATTCTGGATGGTTGTAGTAGATCCCCGTTGAGCTTTTTCCAATCCTGCTTGCGGTAGCAATTTACTCTCAACAATAGTAAACAAGGCAAGCATGCTATATAATATAGTGTTAGGCCTACTCTAGCATATATAATCAATGATACATAAGCAATTAAACACATCCATGGATTCAATATTCATTTAAATGCACATCATTGGACAGTTTAAGATATTTCTATTAATAAAATCAGAGATTACATAAGTGACAACCTCTGTTGACACGTCTGCGAACTGGAGAAACCGAGTCCTCCACCTGGGCCTCCACCACCTTAATCCTCCATCTCTCGATAGCAATCTCATAAGCAAAGGCAAGCTTGGGAAGAACACAAAGTGCTCCAAGGGACAAAGGGATGCAGACTCAAGTATAAGCAAGCTACGACAACAATGGACTATAGTTTTCTTGCTCTTCAATTCCTCTCCTTCAATGTATCCAAAGGGTTCCCTATATAGTGCATCAATGGGGTAATGGAAGGTCAAATCTGAGTGATCTCGAGGCATATGGAAGGCCAAGAGACAACTAATTCATATCCACATCAAGAAAAACTCCAAAAATATTTGGCCTTTTGTGCACATCCCGATGTATGCGGGCCTAAGGGTAATATCCACGTATATACACGAGAAAGGGATTAAAATCCGCGTACAACAAATCATGGGTGTTTTTAGGGATGATCTTGGAAACATCAAAGGTACAAAAATAGTCCATGGGGTCCAAAGAGTCTACAGAGGGACAAGGAAGGCCATAAAAGTGTGATCAACCATGTGTGGTAAAATCAGATGTAACACCTCTATTTCAAATTCCCAAGGACAATTAACCAATATCTCCAACTACAGGGATAGGATGTGTGAATATTATATGACTGGGATATGTAAAGAGAAACTTAGAGACTTTCGGATTAGAAAACAATAATAGATGAAATTAATTTCTATCCCAAGCACTACAAAATATCCACCAATCATAAAGAAACACATTAGCATGGATTGGTGTATCCACCAACCATTCATAGACCATTGGATGGATAGGTGGTTTATGGTGTTGAGAAACCTCCTTGCAACAATAGGGATGTGCCTCTATATTTTCTCATAAAATTATATGTAGAATTTGAGCTAGGGTACCATGTTAACCATTTCGACATTGGTGAATTTGAGGTGGTAGGTGGTATATTTGCATAATATAGAGAGAATTCTAGGCATAACCCATTGTTAGGTCCTCATCCAGCAAGGAGAAAACCCACCCCCATTTCCATTATCCACCTTTAGGGGTGAACATTTCACAGAAAAAAGCATCCCTATCAGTTGTGGCTTGCAAATTGGTGCAACATAGTACTTTTATAACCCTATCCTTCCAGGAGAGAGCATCAGGTGAGAATGGGGGAGGAGTTGGGCCTTTCACCCCTATAATAGGCTTCGGGAAGGAGAGACAAATCGCAGCCTCACATGAGCCTCACCGATGTTCAGGATATGGGAAGACCTTTTATGGGGCAATGCAGGCCACCAGACCCAACAACATTGTGGAGGTTAGTTCAATTACTGGCTTTGTGTTCTTTATTTATTGTATATATTATTATATGATATCTTTATGTATTTAATTATATGGTATTTGTGGTTTATACGAGCATACATTACTCCATTGACACCATCTGATGTAGTAGTGTCAATATTTGGCACTGATGTTGTTGTTGCAACAACATATTCATTTGTTGTACCGCATACACATGTATGTTGTAATGAGTTATTCATGATTTAAAGTGATCCCTTCTTGCATTTGTTATAATACATTTTCAATCCATAGTTTATATCCTTTTAGTTTGAATGTGCTTCTAGTTTTTGTATGACGTGTTCCTTCATTTTATACTTATACAGGTTGTGGAACCAAGCAATGAGGAGCTCTTCCCACCTAGGGTGGAGGCACCACCACATTTGTAGGTATCATGTTGTCAGTTTACCTATTGTTCTAATGTCAATTATATTAAATATTATTTTGGTTAAATAATCAATACATTTATAAATGTGTATGTAGGTGGCCCCATTCCCTCCTATGTCGGCAATACCATCTATCCATGTCCATCCACTGTCGACTTTCCATCCTTTTTTTTCTTCCAAGAGGCTCAATACGGTCATCATTTGTCAATTTCCTCCCTACTCTTGGGATTCCAATATCACCTCCTAGCAATCTACCACCCATACGACAACCCATGGGGTTGATAGTATCCCATCGACACCATGTGGTCCATTGAGTGCACCTATTCAAGATCCACCCCTATACACCACTATATTGTCTCCTTCATTCTTACCACCTTGTCCCCATGAACCCCCCCCCCCCCATTAGCATCCCATGATGATACTGTAGGGGATATGGTATGAGATGTTTAGTCAAAGCATCTAGAGAAACCAAGTGCTCCACCATCTATTGAATATCCAATATTGTCTCAAGTTCTCATAGTAAGACCATTCATTGATGACTTATTTATGTATCATGAGTGCAAATGATTTCCATTAAGTTTCCTTAAATTTAATTCTTTCATTAATTAACATTTGTAGGTTGGACAAGATAAGAAGTTTTGATTGTGGAGGAGGACACAATCCTCTTTATTGACCACAGATTCTCCGTTGAGTTTTTTTGTCCTAAATTGTTAAGTTTCGATTTCTGAGTGTGTTAACTTATCATGGAAAAAGTATTATTATTATGTGTTTTTTTCATGGATAGTTTTCAGATAGGATAAGCACATAAAGACCGAAAAATTCTCCATCTTAAGTTATATAAGAAAGAGAAAGATTGATTTTGATGATGAGGGCGACAATGGCAAGGGTGATAGAGGTAAATCAGTGACCAATCAATTCCATTTTGTCTCTAGGGAACCATAAGGCTAGTCTCCATGTTTGGGCACAATATTCTATTTTGTATATTGGACACATGGACACGCTCTCTCTCTTTTCATTTGTGTGTGTGTGTGTGTGTCCCCCTTTAACCCTCCACCTATATCTCTAATCATTCTATCTCCCCATCCATCTTTCTCAATAGCCTTCACCTTATCTCTCTCTCTATCTACCCCCTCATCCTCTCTCCCTCTTTCTCTTTGCCTCTCTCTCTCTCTCACTCCATCTCATACTCTATATCTCCCACACTCTTTTATTCTCTCTACTTGGATATCACTCTCTCTATCAAACTCTCCACCTCTATCTCTCTACGCCTTCTATCTCCAACCCTCTTTGTTCTCTCTAGATCAATCAATTTATTCCTCCCACTCTCCACCTCTCTCTCTAAGCCTTCTATCTCCCACTATCCTTTCTCTTTATCTCTACCCTCCTGCCTCTTTATCTCTACCCTCCTGCCTCTTTATCTCACTCTCTCTCCCCCCATCTTCATCTCTTCCACTATTTCTCCCACATTGTTTTCTTCTCTCTACCTCCACCACTCTCTCTCTCTCCAACTATCCATCCCTCTCTTTAACTCTTCTATCTCCCACTATTCCCCCTCTTTACCTATGCTTTACCTTTACCTTCCCCCTCTCTCTCTCACTCACTCCCTCTCTCCCCCTTTACCCCTTCCACTATCTCTTGCACCCTCTTTGTTTCTCTCTAACTCTATTAATCTCTCCCTCTTTTCTTTATATATCCCTCTTCTTTCTCGCTACCTCTCTTTATCTCCACCCCTCTACAACTATATCTACCACCATCACTAGATCTCATTATCTTTTCCTTGCTCTGTCTCTCTCTCTATCCCTATGACTTACCCCATTTACACCTCTAAGCCCTACACCTTCTCTCATTGACAATTCCCCCCCCTCTCTCTCTCTCTCTCTCTTTACATATATATATATATATATACACATATATATATATATACATATATATAT
>LPNX010495831.1:98057-113894 GCA_001517045.1 Pseudotsuga menziesii | reverse complement strand
ATTTGTCATTAGTTTACATTTATACATAAAAATAATTAATATTAACCCTTCATGTTAAACATTTTACATTTTACATACATGGAGCTTACCCAACTACAGTAAATATAAACTGGCAACATTTATCATTAATCTTAATTATGAAAGACAAATTATACCAACTACAATAAATAAATATAAAATGAAAACATTTATTATTAATCTTAATTATGAAAGATTAATTAAAAAAAACAAATTATAAATGTAATAAATTGCAAGTACCTTTTTAATATTGTTACACAACCCCATATTTTGGTTAGGAAAAGTAAAAGTCATCTAGTTGACATCGCTAGCTCTAAGGACACCATCTATTATATTTGAAATACTAACAATGAGTGATTGAGGAGCCAAAGATCAGAGCTTGCAATGAGAAGGGTCGAAAGATTTGAATTTACAGGTTATAGAACCAACCCAACCAGATAGGATGTATTTTGATGAGAAAGGTGGAAACTCAGGTGGAGGCACTATGAAGACTGATTGTATTTTATGTTTTTTTGCTTCTAGTTGACCTACCAATTGAGCTCAAGCAATGGTGCTCAATTCAATTACTGCCACCCTAAGATTGTGTTTGAGGATTACCAATTCTTATCTGTGGTCATTGAAGCTCTACGGGGAACCATGCATAAGCTGAGCCTGGTAATCATCCAGGAGCTCGTCAATGGTAGAGAATTAGTTCCAACGAGTCCCGTAGCAGCCACACCATACGTAGAGCTATTGCAAGAGGGAGATCCAGTGTTCCAGACACGATGACCCATGGACGAATGGTAGAGTATCATTCTGAATTATACGTCAGGATCAACCTCAACTCCCAAGGGAGCCTTCCATGATGGAAAACATAGATCCAGCCGATCGCTTGGTAAATTATCCAATACAATGTCTCTCCTTCATATGTGATACAAGGGAGGAGGGATAAGGGAGCAGAGATCTGCTCCCTTCTCCCTCCTCTGTTGTATCATTTGATATAATATCTCCTACGACCATGCAAGTGAGGAAATTCTCCCCACCCCTCCTCCCAAACCTAATTCAGATCGAATGCTACCCGTCGAGCATGAGCCGAGACCTATTTTCATAGGGTGTCAAGGTCTGCGTCTATGTCCTCATCCTTGTTTTCTTCTTTCCTAACCATCTTGCACATTTTTTAGACTTAGAAAGCCTCCCACATTTGTTACGTTACATTCATGCAATCGTTTCTGGATTCCTAGAGATAAAATGCTACTCCCCACCGCTGAATGGAATGCAAAGAATATGCAACTCTTTTTACCACGCCTGTGGTATTTTCTTTTTCTTCACTCATCCCAAATGGAATAACATCCGAACAAAGCATACAATGCATGGGAGTTGGAAAAATCTAGGATTAAATTCAGATCCTTCTCGAGGCCTCCCCATACAATTCGGTTCGTTAAATGCTCCTGCACAATCTACCTTCAGCAGAAGACTATATCCTCTGAATACCCTCAGAATATGTAAAATTGTGGTATAGAGTTTTCTGTGTGAAAATTTATGTGTAGAATAATTGTTGCAGTCGTTGGATGAGTATGTTGCTGAAAATCAGATATAAAAAGATGAAATGGGACTTGTCTTTAAATGATATGTACCTAGATCTGCACTTATATGCATTCAATGCCCAAAAGTACTGTCAAGGAAAAGCATGCTGTGTTTTCCATCTTGTAGGTGTTGTTGTTTCCATCTTGAGAGGAGAACGACCGTCGATTTGAAAGCGTTGAATTGGGCTCATTTGAAGCCGCATATATATTTAACCGTCACTTGAGAGTCTACAGTTCAGTGATTGTTTTGTTTATGTTACACAACCAAAAAATATTGTTATGTTACATTTAACCATCACGTGATTTTTAACCACAATAGTGACAATATTGTTTTTGTTACATTTTGTATTATACGGCTAGAATACTGTTATTAGTTATCTCTACAAACTTTAAAGAGCTTTAAGAGATAATTTTTAATATTTAAGGGAACAACTTTTAAACACTCTGGTTTAAATAAAAAGGTTTGGTTTAAATCAACGGATAAAAAAACTTACATTTTCTTACTTGTTTTTGCGTGACTGAAGTTAAAATGATTTATGATAGTAAAAAATTGATATCATAAATTAGAGTTATTTATGTGTAAAAAATTAAAAGTGTAAAAAATTGAAAATTGATATGATAAATTAAAGAGTTATGTATTTGTAAAAATTTGATAAGATAAATTGAAGAATTATGCATTTGATTTGATTGATGGAAGTAGTTAGAAACAATTATTAAATTAATGGTAATCAATTAAAAGATAAATTTATAGTGTATGAATATATTATGAATATATTTAAAAATTTATAGAAATTGAAATGAAAGACTTGTTATAAAAAAAATTATTTTGAATAATGAAAAATATATATATAAATAATAAAGGTTGTAAATGGTTTTATACATTTAAATTTACATTCTTGTTATATGAACAAATATTTTGAATAATGTAAAAAAAAAACATAAATCATAAAGTTTGTAAATGGTTTTATACATTTGAAATTACCAAAATTAACATGATATATGTGTACATTTTTTAAATATATATTCCACATATCTACATATATCACATATTATTAGTTTATATATTTTTAGATTTTGGAAATAGAGTTAAAAATATATATTTGAAATAAAGTGATATATGTTTAAATATCGAGTATTCATTCTACATAAATATTTATTCAATTTTTGAAAATACATTAATGCTGATGATTAAGAATTTTAGATGTTTTTTATTAATATGATGCTTGTTATTGAAACTTTAAAAAATTTTTTGAATACTATATGAATATTTTTTTCTTGTATGGTTTAATATATGATTTCATTATCAATCACATCATATTTTCTTTGATTTTATATTGTTATAGTAGTAAAATTATTTATGAAATATTAGTTTTTGTTTAATATACAAGTTTCAAAAAAGTTATAATTTATCTCTTGAAAAAAATATCTTTTTCCAATTTAGTGGTTGATTTTAAAGTTTTTGTAAACAACAGAGTGGGATGTTTAGGCCATGGCTCTAATTTTTACTTTGAAAAAAAAAATTGTATACTCGTATCAACACTTTTCTATTTGAAGGGTGTTTTTGGTGTTTTTTATGCAAAAATCATTGCTTTTATGGATGGAGTTCTCGTTCTTAGTATAAAGTTCTCATTTCATAGTATAAGTGGTTGTGACCATGTTACCCTTATTATTACTAAAAAGAAAATTATGGATGACACGTAAAGATGCCACCTTGATTTTTCACCAACAACTTTGGCTACAACATAACCTTATCAACTAGTCACCTTGCCATCGTTGGAGTTTTCCCATGAATTAAGTAATTTTCAAATTCTTAAAAAATCATAGATGATTATCTTTAGTTGGGTGATCATATTCGGGGGTGCTTATATTTAAGTTAATGAGAAATATGATCCATTGTTATCATCGCCCTAGAAAAAATTTAACTCGATGCTAGGTATAACCCTGTATTCTTTATGGATATCATGCTAAAGTTCCATAGCTGATTTGGATTAATAAAAGAACCCTATTACCCCTTAGGGTATCATTCTAAAGTTCCATTCTTAATCATATGTTAAGAATGGTATACTTGATGCATTTCGCATCTAAGTTATTAAATGTTGGTTGGTGGATGGATGATCCCCATCGTTCTTTTATCTAGGCGGCAATAAATCCACACCTTATTCACATGGTATAGGAACAAGGTAAAAACGTCATGATGCTTTGGGGTTCAATATGCCATTCCTTCAATCGGTTGGGCTCTGATATGCTTCTGTCTCAAAGCTATATATTTTCTTCTTCTTTCGAGTTGGTTTGGTACTTCAGCCACCTTGGTGTGACTACCATGGAGGTAGGGAAAAATACATATTGCTTATTTCTATTTGTTTTTACAAAGTCATCTTTTTTAGACATCTAATTGATTGAAAATTATATGCATCAACTCAACAATTCACTAAATTACTCATTGTTTGCATATTGTACAGGAGTTTACTTGGAAAATAAATCGGCTGATACACTCACTTGGGGTTTCTAGAATGAGGAACTAGTATTACAACAACTTTCCTCGTAAGAAACCCGCCTCATTTCCAAACTGCATTTCTAGTTTCCTTTCATTTATAATTTGGTGGAAACATTATTTTTGTCTCCTCTGAGATTGAATCAACTTACGATTCCTTTTTTTTACATTGATTCACCAATAAGGGAACATGGCCTCTCCAACCCTTGTTGAATAAACAATTAAGAATTCCAATTTTATTTATAAAATACCTAGCCGAGATGTCATGGAGGAAAGTATCCATATCATATGGGCTTGGAACCCCCATTTTGATTCCGAAAACATTTTTTGTGAGACCAAATCTGATGATTTGGGTATTTTTATGAAAACGTAGATTCCCTTGGGGCATTTTTCTTTCCATGTGTAAGGGTCCGATTTCATATCTGGTAGCTTTTGAAATGTTTAAAGGAACTTAGAGAAGGAAGAGTTGTAGGTGGCTATCTACTAATTGTTTGACAAAAGTCCTCAACCAAGTAATTGTCCACTAAGTGTTTGACAAAATGCCTAAACCAAAATTTCCATATCTCCCTCATTCATATTTTGAGGTCGGTAAAAATATATAGGGTTCGACTCAAAGATTCAACCAATAAATTTCCAGAAATCCCAGTAACCCTTTTTTGGGTCCATAATCGAGCTAGCAAAGTGTATTAATTAGGCCCCTTCTAGGTTGATTTTTTTTTACTTTGAAAGAGACCCATTTGATCTCGAGAAGTGAATATTAGTACTATACAATTTCTTTAGGTTTTCACCCATAAATTTTAAATAATGACCTTAGATTTTGATTTCATCTCCCTCAAAAAAACCTTTATTGTTTATCTTCTGGAGGCCAAATCTCACTCAATTTTAGTTCGATTTTCACCAAACAAAAGGCAATGCGTTAATTATACTTGTAATATATTTATAATGAAATTAGGAAATTTCAGTTTTAGATAATTTGTGAAAGGTAGATTAGAGAGAACAACTTTCATGCCAAGAGGCATTTTTCCATTTCGAACCTAGTTTCAGACCATTTTTTATAAATGATTGGGGGTACACTTGTGAGAACAAATTTCCCTTTGAGGCATAAATGAATGTCCCTATGCAAGTGCCATGACCTGAACCACCTTGGAAGCCATTGATAGCAGTTTTGTGGCCTTTCATCTCCATAGTTTGTACCATCTAACTAACTATTAGCCATCACAAGTGTCATCGAGGGAACATATCCTAAATCAAATGATGACATGGAACTCCTAATTTTATCTTCAAAGGCTTTTGTCAAATCCATTTCTTTCTCTCGAATTGTAACTTTTTGATAAAAATAATATTAATTTTTTCATATAGGGAAAAAATATATTTTTGAAGTTAAAAATGATTTGACTTAGAAAAATGGCCACTTCTCCAAAAGTGAAAAGTATCTTGTAAATCGTCAAGTCTCTTTTGACCGAAGGCATTGCACCTAACCCTAACCTCTCAAATCTCTTTATATATGAGGAGGGTCCTTTGTAATAGTTAACATATATTCAACAAGGAATATAAGCTCTGTTGGTATTTTTTTAGAGTTTTTAGTGCTATACTCACTTGTCCACTTTCATCTATTGAGATTTTGTATATACTTGTTAAGGTTTAAGGGATAGTAGTAGTAGTTGTTTATGTTGGCTCCTTTGAGGGATTGGTTAGCTATGTTACTTGTAATATTTTCTTGGGTTTAATATGTTGGTTTTAAATTTTCTTTACTAATAGTTATTGTTTGCAATATATATTGGCTTTTGTGCAAGTTTTGTAAAGAATAGGTACTTGTTTTCTTAGTAATCTATGTTTGCTTAAATAATTTTGATTTGGATTTATAAAAAACAAGTTCTCTATGTAGAAGAAATATTTATTTAGCATGTATTTATACTTGTATGGAAAAGCTGAAAAGACTGTGTTCATAATATAGTTTAAAACCAAAACTTCTCTTCCCTTGAATCGCCCTCTCACTCTCTATGTGAGGTGAGGGTCGCAGCTACTACATTGCATTGGAGTTGCATCCTTTCCCACGTTTAATCTTCCAGCTATTTCTTTTCTTATATTTTGACAACTTTTCATACTTTAGCATATAGTTCCTCAAAACAAACCCCTATTTAGGAATTATATCTCTTACCTCTCATTAAAGGGTGGAAAGATTCAAAACAATTCCCATAAATGATGTTGGTGGGGCTATAAGGTTGGATGATTCCATGAATATCCTAAAACATGCTCACAACTTCCCATCACGTGCTCCACCAACATTTTACTGTTTCCTTTAACCTCCAACAGTAGTAAAATATCCTAGGGCATTATCAAGAATAGTTTCACCCCCTCTTCAAGAGTGATCAGAATCCCATGTGTATTTAATTTCTCATATTATATTGTTTATGGTTTGTGAAAACAGTCTTCTCCTCTGTCAAAAACTGAGTAAATTACTTATCATTAAGTATAGGTTCAAACATATATTTTATAGATTTGCATATTTAGTTCAAGAGCACAATCTGATTACTCTTGTTTATTCTTTAATACATTATATGATATATGCTAGTGTTTGTATTATGCATTGCATGTTTTCAATTTTCTAGGTTGTTATGGATGGGAGGACACGAATGAAACAGAGGTTGATTCTCTAGAATTACTAGCTTGCCTTCAGGTAACGCTTCTTTTTTTTAATTGTAGAAAATGAGGGACCTCTCAATAGTTTTCTAAATCCTTGGTAACATAGGAGTCATACTGATGAGGAAAAGTATCAATATTTTTTCTATTTTTATCTTGAAATTGATGATTCAACTTCATTTATGGGAAGCATGGTGTGGTTGGTATTTATTTTTGAATTCTTATAATTGTGATTTTTTTTGTAAACAAAAACTAAGTGTTTTTATTAATGTACACGAGTAATAGTACATCAAATTTGCAATTTTTTTATGCTAGGACTGATATGGCTTGAATGGCCCTTATTACTGAGTATATTTTCGATTCACCACAAGAATCCAGGTTTTAGACCCCATATAAAGGATCACCACTAGAAAACAAATCATATTAACTACGTTATATGCCTGATAAAAGACCAATTACTTATGTTTAGACATAGTATTGTTAGGGTTGCAAACACCACTAGCATAGTTTATTTGTGGAGGGCCCTTAGTGAGGTGAAAATGGGCCATGTACCAAGGATATATAAAGTGCCATAAGCTAATTCCATATTTTGAATTGGAAACCATTGCAATGAATTTATTTGAATTTGGAGAACATCTTCATACTTAGCATTATCAATGGCATTAGGGACACAACTTGAAACTAGGAGAAATTTCTAAGAGAAATTTCTTGTTATTCATCATATGTATAATTACCCTAGATTCTACAATCCATCGCTATGAAGAAGTTGAAGACAATAAATCATAGTGCACGTGACAAGATGAGCAGGGTTAGAAGTACCAAAAATGTCTTCAAAGAGGTTATTGTTGCTAGTTGTTTGTTTGTTTGTCTAGTGACATATTCAATCCTTTGAAAATGGATACACTTTTTCAAGGAACATCCCTTCTTATGGTAATAATAGCTAACCATTCTCTTTTTCTTGGAGGATTTGTGAGTTTCCCTATAGAATCCTATTTATATGTGAATGTGGTAACCTTAGAGGGGTTAGGATTTTTAAATTATGCAAGGTGACTTGATGCCTTGGAATTGTCTTTAATTTGCAAATTCAAGGATTGAATATTTGAATGAAGAATATTATTATTATTTTGCATCCACCTAATCACCGGTGAGGAGCCCCAAATACTTGAAATCTAGATATTCCTTTATCAATAACTATCAACATCAAAGAATGAAGTGCCATCAATTTGGCATAATTATTTGTTCCTCACTCAAGACAAGCATTATCCTTGAAAAAGTGAGAATCACAAAGATACAATAAGCCATCAATCCCACAAATTTGTTTCTTCCATGGACAGGCCCCTTCAAAGAATGACCAGAGAATGGACTTATTAATCAAGATCACCTGCACCTCCACTTGTCAAGGAATTTTAAAGGGAGTGTCCTTCTTTAACATATGAACAATGGTAAAAGTTTGAGTAGTTATATGAGTCAACAAGACATATCCCATAAAACAATCATGGGAATAACTCTATAGGATTTAAATATGGTATCTAAAACCATTTGAAATAACACTTTTCAATATTTTCACCCTCCTAAATCACTAAACCATTGAAATTGTAAGTGTTTATAAGATGTTTCCAAATCTATGAGGTGAAAGTATAATAAGTAGACAGAAGAATATTAAATGTGTCATAATTTTTTATTTTATTTTATTTTTTTTAAATACACTTACCATATGAGATGAAAGTACAATAAGTAAACATAAGAGTATTAAATTTGTCACAATTTTTGTATAAAATACATTTACCAAGCCTTAGATTTGGTGCTTCTCCATGATGTCCCACATGAATACTGCATTATACAAAACCAACCACAAATCAATTTTTGGTTTCATCTCAACCTTAAGTTTCCAAACGTTGAACCATCACCACTTTAGATCTTGGTTATCAAGACTTAATAACCAATCTTAGCACTATAATATCCCCAAGTCTTCTTTGTGGATGAATTCATGTGTTCTTTTTTAATTCATCCACAAATGAGACTACTCCACATTAACTTTGATGACACAAATTAAGGATGAGCATAGCTATATGTGATTGGTGTATATGGCTCCCATGAGAGGTATTTAGACCATATAAAAAATTTCCAAAATGCAAGAAATTTGGGATAGAAGGGAACATTGCAATGCAAAAATATTATTATAATATTAATTAAAATTTTAATTAATATAATAAATTATTTTAATTTGAAAATATTTATATTTATATTTATTTTAATCCAAGATATTAATGACTATAATTTATATTTAATAAAAAAACTTATATAAATAATATGATTCATAATTCTATTTAATTTTTAAAAAAAGTTATTCACTTTAATTAATTTTGATACAACAAATCAAATCATTTTAATAATATGCTCCAACTACCAACATAGTTCATAATTTTCCTAACTATTACATTCAATTAATTTTGATACAACAAATCAAATCACTTACATGCTACAACTACAAACACAATTAATAGTTTGCCCAACTATAGACTCTTCAAAATGACAAGCTAGTCAAGATGAATTTGTAATAATTTGCCCTACTATTATAGTCTAGACTATTGAAAATGACAAGCTAGTCAAGATGAATTTGTGCTAAATTGACAAAAAGAATAAAACCAATGTATTTTGCTTGTGTGCACAATTAGAAAATTCCCCTTGATCATTGATTAGAACTAATTACCTAAAATCCCATTGAAAAGCACACAGATGAAGCTTGGAATTGCTAATCAACTAAAGACTAAACAAATATAAACTTGGAATTGCTAATCAACTAAAAACTAAACGAATATAAACAAAGATTGAAGCTTGGAAGTGATATCTCGATCAAGTATTGAAGCTTGGAAGTGATATCTGGATCAAGTGGGTCAAGATGAATGTATGCATAAACAAATGTAAAATGGAAATGAAGTTGTGTGTGCAGGTTAAGAATTCCACTTGATTTTAGTATAAGTTTAATAAGCAAAATCTTAAAATCTTAATGTAAAAACAGAGATGAAACTTAAAATTGTTTGCAAATTAAAAGATAATCTTGGAAGAGAAAGTGAGCTGTTGTAGAGTATCTTATTCAGTTTGTTAAGAGCCATCAATGTGCATTTGCATATCACTTTTTTAAGTCCAGAACCATTTGTAATATATATTTAAGGAAACTTGTTTAAGTCTAAAACCATTTGGAATAGATATTTAAGGCACCTTTATGTATGAGATTTAGGAGATTTTATTATCATTAATGAAATTTTATTATATAATTATTGGTCAAAGATATCTTTTGAATATATAAATGAAATTAATGCTTTTACAGATTATACAATCTTAACAATTTATATTTTCAATTCTAACAATTCTTCTTAATTTTTGTAAATACTTTTCTAAAAAATATACCAAATAAAATCCCTAACATATATAAACTATATAAAAACCAAATAATATAAACTACTACAAAACCAAATAAAAATACATATATATAGAGGCTCTTTTTCTTTAGAAGTTGGTAACATAGAATTTTATAAGCATCAAATTTTATAAAAATTTGAGAAGTTGGTCCAAGTTCAAAAAAATATAGTTTAGAATATAGTTTCTTCATGATGCAGAGGCAAACCGAAAACCATTAAAAAACCAAATCCTCTCTGAAATATATGTATATATATATATAACAGAAATTTTGACCGAAATTGCAGATCACATGGAAAGTTATAACGTATACATAGAATACAAGTCCAAAAGATGCCATGGATCCAGTACAAACAAAACATAATTTGTTTTTATAAATACAGTACAGAATTTTCGCTTAATTAGCAATGATCTTATCATGTGCTCACCCACCTTTTAAAACAAATGTACAGTATTATGCATTATACCTGCTGCAATCTATACTTTTTCGATAACCCATTTGGAAACTATACCGAAATTCGAATTGATTTTCTCCAGATAACCCATTTGGAAATAATTATGAAACTGAGTTTTTTTATTGTTAACAGGTAAAAAATGTTGAAAACTAATGTTAGCCATCAGTTCTCACTATTATTCTGAACACTCTCTGGTGATAATGCATACATATCATATAATATTTCCATCACTTAGCTGTCAGAGATCACAACGTCTAACAAATCTGGCCAAATTATTGGCAAAAAGCCTTTTCAATCATATCAAAGAGCAGGCCGGCCATTTATGGAATTTATTTGTCCAAACTATGGAATTAATATCAATCCCTTCCTCGCTAACTGTAGAGAAAGTTTTGTTATATTCCTCTCAGGTATAAGCAGCCAAAAATACACCGCACATATCTTTCAATCATTGCAAACTGAGGGTACCAGATTACATCACACATTTAAAAAAAAGGAAAAGGAAAGGAACAAGCATGCCCAAACAAAAAGCCTGCCGCAAATATTTTGCACATATTCTGTAACGTTTACAGACGGCCAAACCAAACCAAAAAAATAATGTCATATATATGAACGTCCATTTTTCACTTCATCCACGAGATTTTAAAAGAAAATTGTTTTTTTTTTGTCAGTGTTCCACAGGTGAATGACATACAAATAGAATGCAAGAATACAAATACAAATAGGATGCAAACGTGTTTTAGTTTTTTTTCCTGAAAAAAAGACAGTTCTTTATTCATTAAATCAAATAAATTGTATAACAGATACTGTGTATCTTCCAATAAAGTCATTACAGATGTAGTATAACATGCAAAAATAAATATAATTCTCCACAAATGTACAAAACATCTGATATAGAGATCTTTTTGAACAACCCTTCCGATATGCAAAATATGACATGAGACTGTGTGTAGAGCCCTATTAATCTCTTTCCCGCTTTCCATATGCTTATGAATCCCCTTTGTCAACAAGCTTCCATGGACATATTTTGAACACATGTATGAATTTCCTTGAATCTATTTTCATCATTCTTCAACCTATAATCCACACTATCATGTAACACGAATACAATGTTACCATATACTTTGAAAAATGAATCTAAAAATCAAGATTATTTCATAAGACTTAAGGACCCCTAAGTGACACAACCCATCAAGACCTATGAAGTTAGTTAAACGAGAGTTAGGATTAAGATAGAGGTTAAGATATTGGAGTAGGAACTTAATTAGAGTTTTAAATATTTTTGACAAAGTGTTTAAAATATCAGCATAGATCCAAATCTTAGACTTTATCAAATGTCAAGTGAGATCAAATTTTTTAAGGTGCAAACCTCTTATTGAGTATTGCACTTAACTATCAGCTTTGGTGTGATTTAAACCAAAGCATACATATTTCTATTTAAGGTCATATAATATTTTTATTATTAATATTTAATACTATTTATGGCCGACATATAATATTTTATATTAGTTTTTATTTTGTTAGGAAAGAACATTACAACATCTCAGGCATACATAGTTTTAAAACCATGTGCAAGGCCCTCCTAAAATCATGGTTTTTTAGGAGGCCTTGCACATGGTCTTAAAACCATTTGCAACGGCCTCATAAACCATGTACAATAAAACCATGGGTTGTTTAGGAGGCCTTGCACATGGTCTTAAAACTATTTGCAAGGCCTTCCTAAACCTTGTACAATAAAACCATGGGGTTGTTTAGGAGGCCTTGCACATGGTTTTAAAAACCATAAAACTATGTGCACTACCAACATTGTATTTTGAGGATAATTCAATTTTTTATTTTTTATTATTTTGATAAGTAGGAACATTACAATATCTCCCCCATAACGTGTTGTATTTGTGGCGGACATTTATTATTTTGTTAATTTTCTATTATTTATTATTTATAGCCGACATAACTTTAACTTTACAAGATCTCCCCCATACTAGGTTGTAGAGCGCCTCTCGGCACAATAAGGAAACATGGAAACATGACTCCTCTATTTCTCCTCATCAATTCGACTTCCTGAAGAACTGTCACATCCTTGAGCCGGTAGCCATCACACAGGAAGTCCTTCATTCTGTCAAATCGAAAAAGAGATGTGCACTCATCCTCAAGTTGGACTTGACAAAGGCATTCGATAGGTTCAATTGGACTTTCATGCGTCTTATACTTATTCAGATTGGGGTTCCTCTTGTAGGGGTGAATTGGATTTTGGGTTGCATTTCTTCTGCAAATTTTGTTATCCTTGTAAATGGATCTCCTTCTACATTCTTTACGGCTTCATGTGGAATCAGACATGGTTGTCCATTGTCACCCCTATTGTTCATCTTGGTTATCGAAGGTCTTATCCTTCTAATTGAAGATGCCAAGAGAAATGGAAAAATCAAAGGGATCAAAATTTCGTCTCATCTCTTCCTCACTCATTTACTATTCGTAGATGATGTGATTTTATTTGGTATGGGTTCATTTGAGGAATGGATAGCCTTCAAAGTTTTACTTGACACTTTTTGTGAGGCCTCTCGCATGTGTATAAATTTGGAAAAACCCTGCTTTATCCATAATGACTTAGATGCTGCCCTTCTTGGTAGAATAACAGGCCTCATTCCATATATATTTGCTCATCTTAATCAGGGTTTCAATTATCTTAGGTACTTTCTCAAGCCTTCAGGATATCTGGTCAAGGATTGGCATTGGCTTATATCTAAATTTGAGAAGCGTATCTCTCATTAGACTAATAGGCTCTTGTCTATTGGAGGTCGTCTTGTCCTCAATCGATCTGTTCTCTCAAGCCTACCTGTCTATTGGATGGCCCTTGTTCCGATTCCATCCTCAATCTTAGATAAACTCAAAAAATTGATCTTTTCTTTTCTTTGGGGCTCCTCTACAAAGCAAAAAAAAATCCACCTCATTGATGGGCATCTTCTCGCACGACCTATCTCTTTAGGTGGCTAGGGAATCAAGCATCTCCCTAGTTTCAATTTATCTTTGAGATTGAAGAGTTTTTGGAATGCTTTAAACAACAATGGAATCTGGAACCTTCTACTGTCTGTTAAATATATGAAGAAATTGCCTGTGCACTCATGGCTTAGAGAGAAATGTTTCAGGATGCGAAATGCCTCGGTTATTTGGAAAGGCTTCCTCTTCACCTTGCTTTGGTTTGGTAAAGGGATTCTCTGGCAAGTTGGAAATGGTTCAGATATTCGTCTGGGTGTGGATCCTGTTGTTGGTTTGGGCATCTCTTTTATTCTCCCAGGTGATTTAAGATCATATTTGGAATACTATGGGATTTGTACCCTAGCTCAAGCTAGAAATAAAACTTCCTTTGCTTCAGGGTACTAGTTTACAGCTAAGGATCTCGACCTTTGTGGAGATTGGAAATTTTGTTGGGAAAACTATGTTAGAGGGCTGGAATACAGCAGAATCCGTTTAAAGGATCTTCATGATACACTTCTATGGTCACATAGCAATTATGTTGGACCTCTAACTGCAACCAAAGGTTACGATTGTATCATCTCGAACAGCAGTTTAGAGGTGCAAAACCCTGTTAGTGATTCTCTTTGGACTCTGAATATCCCCACAAAAATAGCTTGTTTCATCTGGCTATTGGATAAAGGCCGGATTCTTACCTGGGAGCAGCTCCAATCTCGTGGGTTTCATGGTCTGAGTCAATGCGTTCTATGTGAGAGGAGCTTCAAGGATATCCAACATCTTTTCTTCTTCCCCTTCACAGTGAGTATTTTCTCTTACTATGCAGCTCAGTTTGGGTTCTCTTTGCCCTTTTTCAACTCAGTCCCATCCCTTCTGGTTCATTGGTTCACAACTACTGTGCGTTATGCTGATTTTCAATATTTACCCCTTTTTTGCATTCTGGTGTATTTGGAATCTTCGGAATAAATGTCTTTTTGAGAATTGAAAGCCTTCAGTTTAGCCTCTTATCTACAAGGTTGAGAGTTTTCTAAATCTTTATCAAGTTCCTCATAAATCTCATAAAAACCGAGTTATAGGTCCTAAGCCACAGAAGGTCTTTCCTTGTGGATTTTTTGATGGGGCTGCTACTAAGAACTTAGGAGGTGTAGGTTTTGTGATCTATCTAAATGATAACCATTATTTCAGTTTCTCGTTGGGCTATGGATGTAGCACGAATACAAGAGAAAAATTATTGGCGCTCTGGGCTGTTCTAAGAGTGAGCTTGATGATGGGTCTTCCCATTCACTTGATATTTGGTGACTCTATGGTTATTATTTCTTGGCTCAACAGACTTTCTTCCCTTGATATACCTTCTTTGATGCATTGGTGTGATGAAATAAAAAATATGCTCCATCTTGTCCCTCCGGTGATCTTCAAGCATATATACCATGAGCATAACATGCTAGCTGATGGCCTCTCCAAACAGGCTCTAAATTTGGATATGAGATATGGAACTTTCTTTGAATCATTGGATGGAATGGTCATAGAACATGGCCAATTTATGCTTTTTTAGCTGCTAAAACCATTTGTTTTTCAGCATTTGATTTGTTCTGCTTTGTCAGTCATGTTTGAGACTTTTTCAGCCAGCAAGTTTTGCTCGGGAATGTCTGTTTGGGATCACCTCCGATTTCACAGCATTTTCTAACCTGATATATCAAGGATGATGAGAAAATTCTGCTATGATCAGACTTTTTATGTCTTTCTGTTGGATGGATGTTTTTGCAGGCATGATCATTGTATGTCTATGTGCTGACTCGCCCATTATTGTTCCTTTCTGTAAAAAAAGAGGGTATATGTATAATATGTCTTTTGATACCTATGAATAACAAAGACTCATATTTTTCCTCTGAAAAAAAATTAAGTTGAATAATCGATCTTGAGTATGCATAAATAAACAAAATATTTACATAATGTTGGTAATATGAATGTGCTAATGATGTCACAAAAAATGGTAATAAATAAGATGAGACCTAGGGTACAAATTTGCAAAGGAGATAAATCAAGCCACATATTTAGAATATAAGGAAAGAGAACTTCTACACTTTTATATTCCATGTCCACTAATAGTAAATCGGTTACCATGTGAAAACATGAAAATGGGTAACATCTTTACTTGTTTTTTTAAGAAGAAAACTACAATCTTCAATTTCAACCCTTCTAAACTCATATTTTATTTAAGAATTTCACTTTAAACCATAGTATCATAATTCAAGTAAGAATATGAATACTAATACAATTCGATAGGGCAAAA
>LPNX010495831.1:85311-97402 GCA_001517045.1 Pseudotsuga menziesii | reverse complement strand
TATATATATAACATTTATATATAGTTAAACATATCCAATATTTTTAATCAAACATTAAATATCAACCATTAAATTTTAAACTTAAAAAAATCATTTTTTAAACAGATTTTTTATAACCAAAATTACTTTTTAAAAAAACAAAAAGATAATGCTCATAATATAAGATAGAAAACTCTTAGTTAATTACATTACATTAAAATTAATTAATTAATGTTTAAATTGTGTTAGGGTTAACTTTGACTCTAGAATGAGCAAGGATGCAAGTGGTTTTGGGAACATGGTTTTGGTAACCAATAAATCTAGTGTTGCTATTATATTTGCATATTTATTTTATTTGGCATGTTTTTATTCCTATTAAATTGAATTAGAAAGTATGAAATTGAAAGGTATTTATTTTATAGTGTTTTAATGATTAAAATGTGGCATTTTAAAATTAATTTTAAAATTAATTTTCAATATTCCATGAATTTGAATTTGTTCAAAATTTTCATACACAAAAGGCCAATACTACTGAATTATGTTACTATGCTTTAAAGTAAACACAAAATTTGTAGAGAATTCTCATAAATCCACCGTCATATCTTTTTAAAACTTAATCATAAACATATACTGGAATAAATATGATGTTTACTAAACTTAGAATTTTAGGTAATGATAATGAGTGATCAATATAGATATTTTGTTTTCTTATAGATGGCTATGCAATTAATGGAAAAAATATCATGACTATCTACATAGATTGCATGAGTGCATGGACTATTTTTTTCAAATTTAAGTACTATATTTCAACTAATTATCAAAATAGATTTAAAAAAAAATAGTATCAACACATTTCCATCCCAACTAATTTTCTTTTTGATGTGAACATCACTAAGAACACTGAAAAAGAAATTGAAAGGAAGTATGTTTTTATTTTTATTTTTTTTATGTTTTGGGTATTTTGATTTTGATGATATTGGATTTTTATTTAAGACCATTTTGAGAATAGTAAGTGATAAACTTTGGGTTTTTTTTTAATAAATAGTCATTCTTAAAAAAACCAATGATTCTTATATCATTACAAAATATACTCAAAGATGAATCCATGAGTAGAAGTTTCGGTACACTATTTTAAGAAATTTTCATGGGTATGCCTTGTTCAAGTTTGTTATTCTTGCTGACAAAAAAATCAAGATTGAAAAAATATTTTGGATGAGAGTTTTTCAGAAACTTAAAATATATCGACTAAGAGTTTATGGATTTTAGTTTTCAAAATTTGTGGCTTAGATTTTATAAAACTCTCAATCTAAAGTTTTCTTGACTTTTTGCACAACCTAAAAAATCTATATCGAGAATTTTATAAACTCTTAACCTAGAGTATATAAAAATATCAACATAGATTTTTGGTGACTTCATGTGCAATGACTCTCTAAAAAGTGTTACCCATTTTTTGCTTTTCACTATGCCTGGACTCTATGTTAAGGTGCATAGATTCTTGCATTCATCACCTTCCACATAGGACACATTTGCATAACAAAATAATAAATAACACATGTCAGATAAAACTTCACCTTTTTGAGAGATTTGGAAGTGCCCCAAATTGGTGAGGGTACAAATGATTCATACACATGCCCTGTTTATGATGAGTACTCTAATGAGAAACATGAGTTTTTATTCCAAAAAGGTGATAACTTTGGCCTTTTTGAAATGGTGTTAGAGTTTGTTTATCACAAGTATACTTTGGAAGAGTTATGTGAGTCACATTAAGATTGTTTATTTTGTTTTCAAGAAAGGGATAGTCCTCATTGTTGTTAAATTTTGAGATTTCTTTCTCAATTTCAAGCACATCCACATTATATTTGTCTTCAAACCATAACCATATCAATAGAAAGAGAAAAAAAAGGTCAACATATAAACATAAAGAAAAAAAAGGATCAAGATAAAAATCATCATCACATTCACATCTTAAAATTAGAGGTTGTTAACATACTTATTTGGGCCATACATGTAGACTCACAATGCACTCATTAATAATTCAGAAAAATATGTGTCATATACATATTCATTTAAAGGCAATGCAAATTCTAACGACGTCTAAACGTCGATAATGAATGTTTACAATGTTTTATATTTTTTGAATTAATATGATGTTTATATTATAACTATAGAGGAGTGTATAAACTTACATATGATTTTACATGAAGTTATGAATCATTTTCATACTATAACATTATTTTTTAGCTTATTTTATTTGAATATTAATAATGCAACAATATTTTTATGAAATAATTTGTGTTTATCGCAATGCACTTTATAAATTTCATTTTATTATCAATAATAAGTGAAATAAAATATTTGGAAGCAATATTTCAATTTTTAAATAATAGGGTGATATCATTATCCCAATATTTATTGTTTCATGTTGGGAGTGATACATTAACTCTAAATGAGTGAAACTTTCAAGGTTGACTTTTATGGGTTTGTTTACACTAATACATGTTTTTTAGGCCATGATTAAAAAAATGTCACAATTTGAAGCCCAAAAAATGGTGTTGCTTATAGCACCAACTTTTTATTTAATGGTTTATTTTAAGATTTTTGCTATAACAATGTTTATTAGAGGAAATTTCAATTTAAAATGGGCCTTCCAAAAATAATACAAATTACATGTCATCATGTATTGGCCAATCAAAATGCTTTAAAATTAAAAAAGGGAGCACCTCTTAAACAAATTTTTAACATAAATTTGGTGATAGGTATCATAAAAAAAACTATTTTTTTTGTTCGTATTTTCGACATATCTCCCTATGTTTTTACTCAAATTTCAATCAGGAGAGCTCGTTGGATGCGGAATTAAATTTTGCATCCAACGAGTACCCATTCGGCATACTTTTGATGGGCCCCGCTACCCCAAAAACAAGAAATACCTAAAAAAATGTGATGATGACATCACCATCACGATGTTTCAGGTATTTCTTGTTTTTAGGGTAGAGGGGCCCGTCAAAAGTATTCCGAGTGGGTACTCGTTGGATTTGGAATTTAATTCCGCATTCAATGAGCTCTTCCGATCAAAATTTGAGTAAAAAAACACGGAAAGATGTCGAAAATATGAACAAAAAAGTAGTTGTTTATTTTCTTCCTCCAAAATTAAAAAATATTATTTTAACTATTATTTTATTAATTTTCCTTAGGAGGCCCATTTTGAGTTGAAATTTCCTCTAATGGATCTTTAACACCATGGTTTGAAATAGGTTGTAATTTTAACTCTAAAAGAAAGGTGCTACTTGTAGCACCATTTTTCAATTCTGAGGTCTCTTTTAAGGTGTTTTTAGCAATAGTATGAATTCTTAAAACCATGGTTGCAAAAGCTTGTAATTTTAACCCCAAAAGAAAAAATGGTGATATTGACAAAACCAAAATTTTGGATTCAAGGGTATTAGCTTTTGGATACATGTATGGTCCTAGTATCCTGGCGTCCATAAATATATTTGGATCTATATGTAATGGTGATCATATTCAAAGTAACCCTTAGTGACACATCAATTTCATGTTTCATTAATCGGGAGAAACATGTGCACTAAGACATGTTACCTAGGTTTATGTACTCGTTTCTTGGATGAATTCATTTTTAAGTGTTGAAGGAAATAGAAATACCTAGGATTTAGGCTTCTAGATGCATTTCTTGGATGACCTCATTCTCAACATGAAAGAAAGAACCTATACATGGGACCTTGTCTTCTTGATGAAAACCTTATGGATACATTTTTTGGACTACTTCACTCTCGGAATTAAGGCCAATAATGTTACTTAAAACCTTGGCATATGGATGTACATCATATTTACAAGCATTAAGGACAATGCTTCTCAAAGGGGGATGATGTGGAAATATCCTCTTTAGTGATTTAATGGGGGTAAATCACCCATTATATCTATAATAATATAGGTGTGATATCCATTTAATGTAATCTGTAATAATCCCACTATGTTAGTTATTATTAAATAAGTCCTACTAGGTGGTTATCATGAAATAAATGTAATATGGCCCATTCACTTATGTATAGGATACTAGTGGTTAGGGTTAGGGTTTGTTAGGTAGCTATAAGTAAGAATGGATTCCTCCTTATGAGATGCCAAGTATTATTATTGTATTGGAGGATTCCTTGAAGACGCACCCCTTAAAGAGTGAAGTGAACATGGGTTTATCCTTCCCTAATAGGATTGTTGTATAACATTTATGTAACTTATGGATTAATTATTTTTCTATAACGTTTGGGATTATATTATGCTATTAAAGAGAAAGAAAAAGTACACAATAGAGTTCATGAAGCTCTGAGCAAAAATAGTCTGATTGTCAAAGATATACCAAGCTACCAAAGGATAAAAATAGATATGCGACATGTTCTAAGCTATTATTTAACCACTAAAGTAAACATGTATGCAATATGTTCCCCCACTGGCTGGGGGCTATCACCCATTGAATTAAAAATGCAAAGAGTTTTGATCATTTTCAAAAAGGAAGTGCTATCATGAAAACATATAAAGAAAATCCTAGTCATCATCAAAGATGGTAATGAGAGACAAACCAACAGTTCTTTCATGATTGCCTCAGTACAACGATAGAAGATCAATTGCATGGATGTTGGGTTGCATGAAGGAGGTCGACTGAAGTGCTTCCTAGTAAGCTCATGAGATAGAACATTGAGTTTCAAATTTACCTATTCATTGGTGATTATGTGGTTGCAAGCAATGTGTTGCAGCACAATCTCATTGTTATGGATCCTCTTCAAGATGGAATGCATGTCCTTAGCTTCCTTCTTCTTTCCTTTCCTACTTTCATTAAGAGCCATGCTGAAGAGTGCCTTCATAGAGCATAAGAGACCCATGGTGCAGGTGTAACAATTCCCTCTTGTACAGGAAGACCTTGAGTCTTTAATCAAACCACCATACTCCTCCTCAAGATCCTACGCACTGGGGCATTTGATTTCCTTGTGAACCCTCCCTTCCAGGAGGGTGGCATGTGCCTTAGCGAGATGCCCTACCATGTTTGAAAATAAAACCTTTACATTCTTCATTTCCTTAAGGGCATTGGACATGTGAGCTCACCTCAGCCCGCTGGAAGTTTTCCTCATGGTTTCTTCATGCGAATCATGTTGCCAATGTCCCGACCAAGGGGATAGATAAACTACCAGTGACCCTTTACATACAATTCAAAGACATGGGACACCAAAACAAAGTTTGTCTCAAGGATGGGATGACAATTAGGATTAGTGATGCATCTACATGGGGGACGCCAACCAAAGTGCTTCCAAAAATAAAGTTTCTCTCCTTACTATAGGTGGTTCCATCATGATAAAGTATGGCATGAATGGCCATTAATTCCCATACATAGTGAAGTGCAAGAGGGTGCAGCCGGAATCGGATTCAAAATACAATGTTGTACCCTCTCCTTAAATTGAAAATCATGAAAGTTACAATAGTTCATGAAGATGCTAAGAGGTGACCACCACTTAACAACACACCTGCCACACCACACATGGCATCCTCATCTGAGCTCATTGTCTTGGATTATTGAGATATTAATTACATTTGTCACGGAGATAAGTATTTATGTTTTGATGAAGTAAAGTTTCTTTTAATGATATGTTGTGATATATTGCTTGTTATTCATGTTTAGCATTAAGGAACATAACAAAAATATGACACTTTGATGAGGCATCACTACCCAGGATCAAGGGAAGTGCTATAGGCCTTTTTTTTATTGTACATGGTACATGAATCCAAAGAAGAGGATTCTTCTAGCAAGATGTCTTAAAATGTATTATAGCTTCAATGAATCATGAACATTCAACGATGATCATGCAAAAAGGCATGGACGATATTGAGCATGTTTTGCAACATAAGTTTTAAACGTCCATGGGAGTTAATAACATGGAAGTTTGAATGTGGGTTGTGGGAATTAGGCGTTTCCACAATCAAATTATGAAGGAAATAAAGCACAAATAAAGTCTAAGGATCAATATTATGAACGTGGAGTGTACACAATCAAGTGGTTTAGTGTTTGGATTAGAAGAAATAATAAAAGGAAGAAGAAGAACATTAGCAAATACATGCAAGCATAGAATGTGCAATAGAAACAACAAGTTCCCATGAATTGATTATTTGGTTGTCGTTGCATTTAATTATATGTTTATAATATCATCATGACATATGAACAATTATATACTACAAGCGGATTTATCAATTTGGAAAGTGAAATTTAATGTTTTGCCAAATGTACATGACTTATCTTGCTCTATCCACATAGGTGTTTGGAAAGTGTAATTTTTTATTTTCAAATTTGCATGGCAGAATTTTTTTTGGGGGGTTTGGATTTTATATATTTTAAATATTAAATTATTTGAATTTTTTATAATTATTTATTAGAATAAATTATATAATTTGTGATTAAATTATAATTTTTCACTTATAAAATTATATTTTTGAATATTTTAAATATTTTCTTATTTGTATGACTGATTTTTTATATTTATAATTTGGATTTTATATATTTTAAATGTTAAATTATTTGAATTTTTTATATTTATTTATTAAAATTTAATTATATAACTTGTGATTTAATTATGCTTTTTTATTTTCAAAATTATATTTTTTAATTACATTATGCAATTTAATAATTAATAAAAACATATAAGTTTATATTTGTGGGGTTGATAATATTGGTTAATAATTCATATAATTTTAATAAAAACATTAAATAAATATTAAAAATGATTGGTGTGTATGGTTCCATCAATACTTGAGTGTAAACATACAAATTTAAAAATCTAAAAAGAGATGTTGGATACAAAAGGAACATTGTGATGGAAGAGTTATGACTAGCGTACCCACTTAACTTGTGGCCTATGAACACCCATATGCCACAAGTTATGTGCTGTCAACAAATTAAATAGATTACTTGTTATAATCACCCATTATTTATGCATGAGCTAGTTGTTATCACCGACCTTCTTTTACTTAATAAATTAATTAATATTTTATTATGATTATAATTACAAATCAAATTATTTGAACTAATTTTTGTACAATAAAAAGTAATTTAATAATTTTATTATATGTATCATCATAAGTTATGTTTTGAGAGAATTTTATAATTTAATATAATTTTTGAAATTATTTAATTTAAGTATTTATATTTTGAGGATGAGTGGTTATTGAGTGGTTATTTGTATAAGTGAGATTGAGAATAATGTGAGCTTGCATCCAATAATCAAAACTTCAAAAAATATTATCCATCCAAATAATTCTATAATTTAAATACACTAACTACATAATTTTGTGATCACCTTCTACCCCAAATGTAAACCCCCCCCCCCCCCCCCAAAAAAAAAGTTTCAAAATACTACTCTACTCAACTAAAGCCTACATGAATAAAACAAAGATGAAGGTTAGAAGTAAAATTGGATTAAAAGATGGTGAAGGTTGGAAGTGAAAATGGGTGAAAGGATTTCTAAGGTGAATGTATATCAATTTCATATAAAGGAAAAAAACAAATGTATATGAGTTTATGTGCACAAGCTCACAATTCACCTCACCTTACTATGTATAAATTATTTATATTTTAGAATTTGCGGTGACGAAGGCTTATGCTTTTCATAAATTAGGGGAGGATGAGACAAGTGTGCTTGATGGAGTACTTAATTTGTAGCCTAATGCAGTACTTAATTTGTAGCCAGTCGGTGTTCACCCATCACAAGTCAAATGATTGTGTTAGTTAACTAAATCTTTATTATAAAACACAAAATAAAGCTTGACTAGCTAGTAGACTCTATAGAAAAATCTGGAAAAAAAATGAAATGTTTCTCAATATATTATTTCGCTTTGTTTAGAATCATCAATGTGCATACACTTTTCAAGTCTTAAATCGTTTCTAAATATTTAAAAATTAAATAAAAAATACAAATACAATTATTTAGAATTTGGATAAATCTTAAAGCATTTATGAATTTTTAAAATTGAAATAAAAAATACAAATAGATTGTAATAATTATTTTTAAAAAATTCAAATTCTAAATAAATATTTTATTCGATAAAAATTAAATATAATATATAATTTTATAATTAAAATAATTTCTCCATAACCCATTAGAAAACTATAAATTATTTATTTTTTTTCACCCGAAATTAATGCTTACACTAAACTCTAAATTAAATGGGATGCTTCTTTATCCATCGATCCAGATCCAGTGAGCAGACGTGGATTATAAATCCAAAAGTGGCCCTAGATGTTCAAAAAAGTTGCAAAGTCGCTGCCTTTCCTTTATCATAAAAGAGACAGTTTCAGCAATCTTTCAAAAGCATACAAACAAAACATAATTACTTTTTTTTTTAAATGATGGCCCATTTGAGAATCTTCGTTTAATTAACAATTAAGTTTATTTATTTGTTTGTTTATTATTTAATAATAACTTATAACTATATACGATATTTTTTATTGCAGTAAAAAGATTGAGGTCTTTTACAACTAGTATGGGGAAGTTGTTGTCAAGTAAAAAATAAAAAGTAATAAAACAATTTATATCCACATAAAATAAAAAATAAAAACTAATGAAAATAATTATTTACATTGCAAAAAACAATAATAAAAAATTCATGTCTATTCATAAAATAAAAACCAAATGAAAATTTTAATAAAAATCTATGTCTATCTTTAAAATAAAAGCACCTCAATATGTAAAGGTAAATAAATAAATTACACCTTTAGAAATTAGAAATTAGATCCCTCTTGGTGCTAAATAGATATATGTTTAAGATGAATCTATGCTCGTGATATAAAAATAACACTATATAATTACTCAAATATTTTATACATTGGTTTTTCCTTGATTTTCTCCATATGAATTGAGATTTTAAAATAATAAAAATTATTGTAGTTATAAAAAAAACACACTCTAAAGATACTCCATGCACAATTAAAAAAAATGGTAGTAATGTAAGACTAAAATTTACAACCCCTGATGCGGGTGAGCCTGTCAACCGAAACCCAAAGCAGCAGCAATGACGGGCCCCAATACGTCACAACACACATCACCCCTCACGTTGGCACTGACTCACCGCACACATGGCCAAGTGACATCCTGGATCATACCCCCACTCAGCTCATCCGCAGACATGACCAAGGCATGATTTCTCCCTCGCTCCAAATAACAACGAGCATATGTCTCCACGAAGTATATGTCCTCTCGACAGTTAAGGTCAAGCAGGACGGGTACAGTGCATTAATGGTCAACTTTAATGCGTTTTGGGTTAAACTTCGAGGGCGTTTTGACTCCATGGACAGACATCTCACCACTTTCATTCTGGCTCAAACCACTCTACAAAATTGTCGCTCCTCTCCGTCCAGACCTCTACACGTGGAGTCGTTTTATGCCACCTTCCCTCCTTCCATTCCCAAACTCTCAATGATAATCATGCCGCCTCGCTGACGCGGCCCTCCCAGGCATGGAAGGGGTTGTAAAAGGGCTGGAAGACCGCCACCTTTCACCTCTCATCCCAACAAATAGGGTTTCGATATTGAAGTACCAGAAGAGCTGCGGGCAATGATAGACGATTGGGAGGATGAGCTGTCGCGCTCCCTCTCAGCAACAAATCGTACACCATCCCGTAGAGGAAACTATTGGATCATCAAAAACCTATTCACTAGACTCATCTTGCGCTTAGTCCATCTCCACGTCACCCCTAAAGCTCCACTTACTGGCCACGCTCCGGAAGCTCAACCTGATGGCCATGCTGAACCTGAGCCCACGCCACCCTCGACGAATTTGGTCTCCCTTCCTCCTTCCTCCGTCTAGTTGCCCCCCCCCCACCCCCAAGTTCCTCCACCCTCTGCTCCTCCTCACCCCACTTCCACCCTTATAGCCAGCTTTCCCTCTGCCCCTGCTACCATCCCCATTTCTCTCCCACCTCCTCAGCGCCAGTTTGCCAGGAAAAAAGGAAAGTTTGCTAAGGAAAATCTACCCAGGAAAACGACTCCATTACCAGTTAAGCTACCTATCACCAACAACAGGGAAAGCTTGGACAACCCCAAAGGAAGCGGATCACACAGCAACGCCAATGGTTCGTGTGAAGATGTCGAGAGCACTAAAGTATAGGGCCTATAGTGGGGCACCAGTTACTGCTGCCCAATCATTAAAGTGCCCTTCAGAAAGCTTTAATGCCAGGTTCAATGCACCAAGTTCCCTCTTCTTGGTTATTTTTCGGTTTTTAGTATGTTTTGTAAGATCTGTTTTCCCCATCTTTGGGAGGATTACCCAAATAGTCATAGCATGCCTTTCACCTACAGGAAAGTTGTTAAGCTTCTTCTAGTTTTTCTTTCGTGTCTGATGGACATGCTAAATTGTACTATTATCTATATTTTTATCTTTCCTTAATAGAATAGATCGAAACTTACAAAAAAAGACTAAAATTTACACATATCATAGAAAATGGGTTAATTACCTCAATAATATTCCACCTAAAGAATTAAAAAATTTAAAAATGGTTGGTATGGCCTCATGGCTATGCATATTGTTTTTTTTCGAAGTTCTATGGATAATGTTTTCTTCCAGAGTTCTACGAGTATTAGAGAAGATTGCTCCATGTCTCTCTCCTCTTTCTATTAATGATAGAAAGCCTTAGCAAGCTTATTGAGAAATCCAAGTTTGAAGGAATGATTGCAGAGGTGAGGATATTTATCAGGTGTTGTATCACACACCTGTTATTTGTGGACAATGTTCTTTTATTTGGGAAAGGTTCTCTTTTAGAGTCCCCTGCTTTTAAGGAGATTCTATGTTTGTTTTGTGAGGCTTCTGGTATGGACAAGTGTAGATAAGTATGTTTATGGAAAATAAGTTGGAGGATTCCATCAAATCCCAAATCCCAAATCTTTGATCTACACCCATATGAAATATGTTCCTTGGATGTTGGGTTTAAGTACCTGGGGTACTTACTCAACAAAAATCATTATTCCAAAGAATATTGGAGCTAGTTATTGAAGAAGGTTGAAAAGAATTTGGGGAACTTGTCCTACAGGTGGTTATTCCTTGGGGGCAGGCTTATCCTCATCAAATCTATTTTGAAGAGCATACTAGTTTACTGGCTATCATTAGATTGGGTCCCCAAATCTATCTTGAATAAATTAAGAGAAATATATTTTTCATTTCTCTTGTTGGGTAACAAAAAGGACTATTTCCATCTAGTAAAATCGGAAAGAAATGTTTCCCTTAAGGAAGTTAGAGGTTGGTGGTTAAAAAATATATTTAAATATGGCATAACACTTTTTGCTAACAATTTATGGAAGAGTTTCTCTCTAGTCATTTGTAGGTTTAGGTTATTCAAGAGAAATACTTGAGAAAATGCTCTGTGGAGGAGTAGTTCAGAGAAGGGGGGCCCTCTAAGAGAGGGACCTCTACAACATTCATAAGGGACTAATAAATGCTTTTACAATAATTGGGGGATGTTTGGTATGGAAGGTGGGAAATGGAAGGTGGATGAATGTGGGTGGGATATTTCAAGCTCTCAGCTTCTTTAGTGACTGATCTTAGAGACAAAGGTATTTAGTTCGTATCGCATGCATGGAAGCAGGTTGTCAAGGACTCTTCTCTACGGGTATAGAGATTTCCTAGAGAGTTAGGATTACAACAATGTTTTCATAACTAACGGAATATTTTCATTTAAGCACTTCATCATAATGGTATTTACTTGTGGATGAAAATGGGACCTTAGCTTGGTACTGGAATGTGGCTAGTTGAGTTGTTGTAGCTTTAAAATTACCTAAATCCATAACATTACCTAAATACATTAAAGTCCACTAAAACAATATGTATTTTTTTTAATCCTTTTCACATCTGGATACAGGGTTAAGATTTTGATATGTAATCATCCCTGTGGGTTACATTATCTTAAGGTTTTTAATTAACTAACTTTATTTTTAATATTTAAGGGTAAGAGTTTTGTTCAACCCTCAATGACTTACTCTGATGCATTAATACATACATTGGAAAAAAAATTGGATTGTAAATGTAAAGACTTATTCGTCGCACTACTAGACTAGTGGTAGGTGGCTAAACATAGAGGC
>LPNX010495831.1:61786-75969 GCA_001517045.1 Pseudotsuga menziesii | reverse complement strand
TATATACATATATGTAGAGATGGGAATTTGACTGTATTATTGGCTTGACTTTAGCCAAAAGTTGACATTAAATAAGCAAACTAACAATGACACTCGAAACATAAAGGATCCCCCAACAACGATTAGACTTAAATACTGTGTACTCTACCTCGGGTTTGGTGGAAAATAGTTTTTACCTAGTGAAAATCCTATGAGTTTTTATTTTGGATTTGTAGGAGAGTCTCTAGTTTGCTCCAATTGATCCAAGGGAGGGTTCCATTATGTTAAGTCTCTCACTACAAGTGAGGGTTATAATGAAATGATTTACCCACAAATATTCATTCAAGTCAAACTCGACTTCTTCCCATTGCATTTTATCCTCACTTGCAACATTGAACCGTATTTCTTGACGAACTAGTGGAGTTTGGAAGGGTAAGCTTCTTAGTTTAACTTTACCTTAAATTAATTATTGTTCCATAAATTTGGTATTGTTGCTAATTACTAATTTTGTGATTGCAAGATTTTTGGTTCACAGAAAAAAAATATTGAATGTATCTCCCTTCAAACTCAACAAGCAGTTAATGATTACCGAGTAACCCTATGTCTATTATTACCTCTCCTTTCTAGTAGTTTGATTGGGTTACATCTCCTTGTGAGTATTTAATGAAGTTCATCAACTCTAAAGAAAGGGCTTCACAATGTATATATATATATATATATATGTTCATTGCAGTTTGTAAATTCTAGTGTTTGGTTGTGTCTATTATATACTCTTTAATAATGCATTGAAGGGAACTTTTTCATGTAGAAAGACTCATATGAGGGGAATGTAGTTAGTTTTTGTATGATACTTTTGTTGACTCTCCCCAGAATTGTGGAAATTATTCTATTTTGATTCATTTGTTATGTAATTTGTTCTCTACCTATACGATAACTGAAGAAGGTATATAGTGAAATATTAATGAAGCATTACAGCCTGTAACTGTAAACCCTAATACTAATTTTGGTTATCATAGACTCAACATAGGTTATGATAATATGCTTTTAATCCTTTTTGTATCAAACGATTCTCTATTTGTAATTAGTATACTATTGTAACTAATTATATTTTTGTTTACTTAGTTTTATTAGTTTCTATACACCACACTAACTCTATGCAAGTGGTTTATTCTCATTCTTGAAACTGGGGTTTCTACTCTAATATTTGCTCTCATTCTGTAGATATGACGATTAGGGTTATGTTAATTATTTTCTTGAGAAAAGAGGGGATCATATTTTAACATTTCATTAATTAAAATGTGGTTGTAATTGTTGTAAAGAAAATACCTTTATATCATTAGATACTCAAGAAATTATTCTAAGAGTTTCCTATCGTTATGTTGTTGAGAAATGGTCAATGTTTTTATTATGAATTTTGTACACTGTTTCGACGGTTTTGAATATCTCTACTGATATTCCCTATTAAACTTATCAGTCTTTAGTCAGACAAGAAAATATGATTTAGTTATAATGCTTAGACTTCACTAATTCATGAAATCACGTCACTTTTAAATAAAGTAAAACATTAACCAATAATAGTTTAATAAAATAGAAAAGACATATCTGGTCATTCATAGTATAGATTCTAGAATTTGTATTGGCATTATCCACCCGACCTTAGATATCCTCGAATCTTTTCATCCTACAGGGAAGTTCCACCCCCTTTCCTGAATCATGAAGTTAAGATTCACTATCCTCAAATTCAAGTTGCCACTAGTATTTCAGTAGGTTAACTATTGCAAAGCTTAACATTTTTCTTAAGTATTCTCTAAAGGTTCTGCTTTGGATCCTAGCACCTCCTAGATTCTCATTAGCAGCTCCATGCTACTTAATAAAATACTCAAGGCCTATACTCTAATAATTCTTTGACAACTTTGTTCTCTTCTTATTTTTCTTCTTGTTCATTTTGTGCATGCTCTTCCTATATTTGCCTAAGACTTTTGTAGCTAGTAATTGACTCCCTCAATATTGGCCACTTTTCCTCGTAAGGATAGATGAGATTTCAGTTATTAAAATAAGTTCAGGTTTTGTGAATTGAATGTGTGGTTTCCTAACTTCTCCTATCAAAATATTCACATTTATATTTTCTTTTTAAATAGAACTTTCTACAAAATTTAGCAGTATTCACCCAAAAAAAATAGAAATATAGTTACTTCAATGTTATGAGGCAATTACAATCCTACCTCGCTAAAATATTGTCACTGTCCTCGGTGAGGATTCATTTTGATTAAAATTTTGAAATAAACCAGGATAAACTTGTCTCATGACATATTCCCTTTCCCAAGTAGCTTCCTTTGGAGCATAATGATCCAATTGAACTTTAACTTGCATGATGGTTTTCCTCATAAGCACCACCTCTCTCATGTCGAGAATACGCACTAATTCCATGTAAAAGTATCCCTTTGGTTCTACGTGTATGTTATTCCAATCAATAATATGAGCTTTATCAACAATATATATTTTTAATAAAGAAACATTGAAAATATTAGGAGTTCTTATATGTGGAGGTAGAGCCAACTGATAAGATACCGACCCTACTCTATCCAGTACTTCAAAGGGTCCCATGTATCTGGGTGTGATTTTCATACAAAATATTGTTCTTAAGGTGCTCCTTTTTTCTTTGACCCTTAAGAATATATGTTCCCCTGCACTATATTCTTTAGATGTTCATTTTCTGTCTCTGTAATGTTTGTGTCTATCATGTGCAACCTTTAAGTTTGACCCTTTTTATTGTACTATTGTTTCCATCTATGCTAACAATTATGTTCCCAAGGTCATTGTATCATCGAGATTTCACCAACTTAAGGGTAATTTACACCTTCTACCAAACAACACGTCAAAGGGGATCATTTTGAGGGAGTATTGGTATCTGCTATTATAATAAAATTCAAGCAAATGAATACAGTCCACCCATTTACTAGGTTGATTCATCACGTACATTCTTAAAATATCTTCTAAAACTTTATTTACCTACTATTTTTATCCGTTAGTCTGTGGATGGTATGTTGTACTAAAATTCATGTTTGTGTTCATTATTATAAATAATGACTTCTAAAAATTGGAGGTAAATTTCACATCTCGGATGGAAATAACTGTTTTTGTTATCTTGCGGAGTCTAAAATTTTTCCGCATAAATATATCAGCAATGTTTATAGATTTAAGGGTGGACTTAACTAGTATAAAGTGTGTTGCTTTGCTCATTTTGTCTACTACAACCATAATGGAGTTATTTTGTTTCTTGGTTTTAGGAAAATCAGCTATAAAATCCATATTTATAGTTTCCCATTTCTATTCTGGAATAGGTATAGGCTGCAATAATCCAATTCAATGTTGGTTAACACCTCAGCCTGTGACATTCAAGGCACCTGGATACATAGTCTGCTACTTCTCTTTTCATGTTAGGCCGGTAAAAATATTTTTTCAATGTTTGTATAAGCTTCTAATACCCTCGATGACCTACAGAAGGACTATCATCTAGTTCTCTAAAAATTATTTTCTTTATATTTGACTAGTTAGGCACATAGATTCAGTTCTTGAATCATAAAAATCCTTCTGAATCTATTTGGTACACAATTTCAAAAGTGTTTTCAGATCTGTTATTACATTTTTCTAGCAAAGTTTTATATTCAGAATCTTCATTGGACAATTATTTCAATAATTTCTTAAATTCTGATTCATAACCACTAACTAGTACAATATGCAGTTCATGTTGATGCTAACTAAGAGAATTTTCTACTATGTTTTCTTTCCCTTTAATATTCTTAATTTCAAAATCATATTCGCTCCAGAATGGAAGCCATTTGTCCTGGCGTGATTTTATTGCCTTTTGGTCAAACCGGTATTTTAATCCAACATTTTGAGTTAATAGTAAGAACTTTTTCCCTACCAAGTAACATTGCCAGATTTTTAGAGCATGTGTGATAACTGCTAATTCCATGTCATCCATGTCTATATGGGAGTTAGAACACATCCTAAACCATCTTTACTTGCATATGTACAAACTACATAATCTTTATTAGGATAAAAAAATCTTAAAATAGGTGTTGTAGTCAATAGATGATTTAATTGATCAAAACTATCTTGATATTGTTGACTCCATACAAACTTGATACCCTTCTTTTGTAAAGTGGTTATAGGATTACTTATTCATGAAAGATTCTCTACAAATCTACGATAATACCCTATCAACCCCAAGAATGATTCTCTTGAACAAGTATCATAGAAAATAAAGTAAATTTATTTCTAAAAGTAACATTTCCTTATGTTAATTGTTACATTTTTTTGTATGTAAGAAAGACTTATATTGTATACCAACAAGAGATACATATTGATGATATCACAACAGGTATCCATATCTTCAGTTTGAAAACCCCATCGATGAAAAGCATAATTTCATCAACAGTTAAGGACTCCAAAACTACCCCTCCTCGTGGGGGAAAATAGAGATTTTTACTATATATAATAGTAAGCATAAAATAGAAGGATAAAAATCATAGATTTAAATATTAACAACAAATAATAAATGAACAAGATCCATACTATATCTATCTAAGACATACAAAATACCCATAAACTGAGAAACGAAGCCTAGTTCATGGAATTTGGTGATCGTTCAATGTCCCTTCCTTTCTAGATTGCATCACATTGGTGACAATTCCACCATCAACAACTTTCTTAGGCATGATTCTACATGATTCCATCCTTCCATAATTTAACAAGCTCCTCATCACCCTTTTCTTTCACCCCAACACTCATCAACACATGATCCAGGAGCCCCTTCATTGCCCTGAACATTGTCAATGTTTTCTCATATAGGTCCAACCACGCCCTAGTCATCCTAAGTTCTTGGATGCACTCATATAGAACTCCAAATTCATCCATAGGCTTACAATATTCCAATTATTCCCATGGGCCCTTCTCTGCTTCCTCAATTTCCTCTTCAATTGTTTGTAGAATCACTGCCTTGTAACGCTAAGAATCCTGAGAGGCCTTGAATTTTTCCCTATTAGCATGCATCGAGCCAACTGTGTCTCCCCCTTTCAAATATCTGTGCATATCCATCACATGAAGCCCCTAGTTCCTAGAGTCTCCTCAATTCACAATGGATTCCTTCTCTAGGACTTCCCCAAAAAATGACGTTGTCAACATCAACACTCCACACATTTCCACCATAACCTTGTTTGAGCTCGTTTCATAATATCCTTGAGTTCCGATGACTACTTCACCCAATTTCCACTATACAAAGATACTTTGAGTGTACCCATGGGAAATCCTTAGCCCTTTTGAGAAATCATTCAACACAAATAACACTTACACTCCCCCCAGTACTCGATCTATGCTATAATCCTCCTAACTACCTTTGTGCTCCCCTCCTCAATTCCTTGACACCTCATAACACTATAGTGGGTTGATGTACAACCTCCGTCTCTCAACATGTATCCCGAGTCTTCTTCCATGCGCCTACTCTTGTTCACCACATGTTTCATTCTTTTAACACATGTATCCTGGGATCTTATGTTAATTGTTACATTACACACAATAACTATTTGCAATAAAATTAACATAAATGTTAGTTTCTCATCTCTAGGAGTAACAATCTAGCTTCCATATTATTTAACTTTCTAAAATTTGTTCTCACATTTTAATGAGCATTCATTTTAGGGACAAAATTTGTAGTGCCAAGGTTTATTTCCAAGCAGTGAGGAGGCAAGATCATGTGCATCATTATTGAAATTTTAAATAACATTAATATAATCAAGCTTCTAGGACCATTTAGATATATAACTTACTCCAAAATACTGGAGCATCTAGGAGCATTGAAATATATTTCCACCAAAATACTATGACCATCCATACAAATATCATCCCTTCGCTACAAAAGGCTAGTTTTGGGATTTATAGGGAGCAACTTAAATCTAACCTACTAATTCCTCTCTTCAAAATCCATGAAATCATAGTCTAGGTGTAGTATTATGGAGGTAAGTATCCAAATAATTCTCCATGATTATTTCCATTGAAACATAGTTTATTTCCTAGGGTTCTTGAACTCCTTTCTATGATATGGTTTTGCTATCCTTTTGAGTCAACAGGTAGGTTGAGACTGATAGTTTGATCGAATCACACAACTCTTTCACGTTACAATTCACTACTTAACCATTCTAAGCTCATAACCGCTTGTCCATAATATTGGATGATTTTCAATCATGACTAATGTGAGAATAAAGAGATATCACACACAAAACTAGGCATGCTCAATTGAATGGTTAACTCTATATGATGGTGTATAAATATCTTGTAGATCATGTATTTCACTATATTAAGTGGTATGACTACTTAAACATTACAAGTGAATGAAATTAAGGTGATAACAATTGTTAGGGTGATGTATATAGATGAACTTGAAATAAAAACCATTTTGAACTCATAATTTCTTTCAATGTACCTTTTAATACATTTATATGAAACTTATATCAAATGGAGTACAAACTTAAGTGGAAGATAATAACCATAATGTGTATATGTTCACCTATCATGGCATGACTACCAAATCAACATATCCAAAAGTAAATAATTGATAGAATTATGATCTGTATAAGAAGGAGATTGGAACCATGAAAGAACAACATTTAATGAATGTATAATCACAATATATTATAGACACAATTTTACTGTCCTTCAAGAAAATATATTTTTTGTACTATATGAAAATGGTACAAGTAAAACTACTTATGATCATCAAATTGTAAGACCCATTGTAGTATGATGTTATTAAATTTTAATTAATCCAAAGACAAAGAATGAAAACTCTAGTGATCTTGAATCATTTATGAAGAGTGGATGACATTGTTTGATTTATATTAAGTGTGCAATGTTTTCTTAAATAAAGGAATTAATAATTACGGAACAGTCAAAGTACCTAATATACATGAAAATACTCTCTCATCAACACATGAGTGCACTTAATTAAGAGAAACAAATTCATTAATGGAGGTCCCAGAACCATATTCAACACCACAACTTGCATAATAGTGATATAAGCTACAACTTCATAAGTGTCAAGGCATGGAACTAATGGTGTGTTATAATGCCTTGATTGTAAACACATGGCAGGAAACTAATAGTATTGTTGATCTACATAGTGGGACACTAGAATTACTAGTGTAATTGAAGGCCTAAACTATAAGCACTAAGGTAGGAAAATTGATAGTGAAATTAGATTCTTGTAGTGTGTGTCGAAAAGTAGGAATATAAGAAAATAATATTGGATGATATAAGGAAGGTCAATTAGAGGAGACATTTCCAATGCAAATCCTCCTTGAATTGAAGCATTGTAGTATATTCTAAGCTAGATTAACTATCCAAGTAATGCTCCTTGAATGGAAGCATTGTAGTATATTCTGAGCTAGATTGACCATCCAATAACAACCTATGTGATCTTATGGCGACCACTTTAAGCTTTATGTTAATGACATTGATTATTTATAGATGAGAATTATATAGTAAGTAATTTTAATTAATTAAAAATAAATTATACTAAAATACGTTTACATAATTATGTTAATTTTTATGTGTATATAGAAAAAATAAAGTTTTAATATATAGAGAATATATTTTTAATTTATTATGTTCAAATTCATTATTTTTTAAGAAAGAATAGTGATGTAATATTTAGCAAATTCACTTTATCATTTTCTTTGGGGTTGAGGTTTCACTTTGTTGATGAATACCTTATCATATACATTCATAAAGTGTGGTTTAAATTGTAAAAAAAGGTCAAATTGTTATAGGTAGTGGGGATGTAAAACACGGAGGATTATAGATATGGGTATATGAAAATGGACAGATTTAGGTCAAATACATTAATGATCTTGATAACCGAAAATATATATTGGTATACAATAAAAATTAATTTAGATAACTATGTGTACATAAAACACCCAATTAAACTTGGTTAAGTATTGAACTTATTTAATAACAAAATTAAAAAACATTACAATCTCTTGTCTATGTAAACTAGACCTAAGTTAATTAGAACTGGCCCCTATCAAAACCACCCATCTATGTGGTCATATGGCCATCACTTTAACCTTTATGTTAATGACAATAATTATTTACATATAATAATTATATAGTAAACCATTTTAATTAATTAAAAATAAATTATACTATAATAAATTTAAATAATTTTTAATGTTAATTTTTATGTTTAGATAGAAAAAGATAAGTTTTAATATAAAGATAATAGATTTTTTCTTTATAATGTGGAAATTTATTATTTTTAAAGAAAGAATGGTGTTGTAATATTTAGCAAAGTCACTTTATCATTTTCACTAGGGTTTCATTTTGTTGACCAATATCTTATCATATTCATTCATAAAGGAAGTTTTAAATTGTATAGGTAGTGGAGATGTAGCCCATGGAGGATTATAGGTATTGAGATATGAAAATGAGTATTTAGTAAAAATAGTTTTTTAAATAGAAAGATGTATTGCAAGGGGCTCGAAAAAATGATTTTGGTAAATATTTATCAATAGATAGTAAAATTAGGAATTAAGGAGTATTTTTAAATATCTCACAAACATATAAGTTAAAGCATTACTATCACGTAAACTTGACTCAGTTAAATTAGGAATTAAGGAGTATTTTTAATTATCTCACAAACATATAAGTTAAAGCATTACTCTTAGGTAAACTTGACTCAATTAAAGAGTTAAATGTATGTTTACAGTTTATGTTTTTCAGGTTCAATATGGTATTGCATGTGAAGAAGCCTACTTAAAGGTTTAATAAATCTTCATTGTAAAGTGATTAAAGAAGATGGTTTTCTCAATTAAGTTTCCAAAATAATACTTCTTGATCATTATATTTCATTATATTGCTTGATAACTATGCTTGATCTATTATGATTATGTGCTTTATCTAATCATAACAGTGGAGTCAAATCCAACAGCCAATTGTGATGGGTTAAGAAATATGTGAGGAGTTAAATGCAACACCCAGTTGTGAACCGTTACGAAATATTTGTTGAAATATTAATGTATAATCAGTCACTGCAGTACAACTGACGAGTTAAATCCAACACCAAGGTGTGATCTGTTAAGAAATTTCTGTTGACAGGGGGTGAAAATAATGCAAACCAGATTGTGAAGACACTTGAGAAAAATGGAATCAAACGCACCTCGTGAAATGGCTATTTGGTTGCTTTTGGTTTTGCTGTGTGCGCAGTGATAACGAAACGAATATGGTAACTTATTGAAGACTCCATTGATTTCCTGGTTTTTAGTGGCCTCATCCAAAATGCTCTTTTCTTTTCTAATAGATTCTTGTCATTTCATCTTATAGTAACACCTATTGGCAATGTCAGGGACATTGCCACCTGGTGACTCTTGTTGCAAATAGGGATAGTGTAAGTGCAATTTTACTTTAATATCAATAATGTTCATATTATTGCAATAAGGGATCATGTTAGTGCAATTTTATTTTAATATAAGTAATTAGTATTATATTTTAAAAGTATATATTATGGCTAAAGATTTTTATTTATTAGTAATGTGCATAATCATAATAAATGTGTAGATGATTAGTACAATTTTATTTAAAGACGAGTATAAGTTTAATTTTAAAGAAGAAGAAAACAAATTATATTTTCAAATTAATATTAAACTTATTCTCAAGTGTAATTGCATAGGATACATCATTACAAAAGAGAAATGAAAATCGATTTGGAACTATAATTCAAAACAAAAAATTCCAATTACCATACCAAATCCCGTGACTACCAACCTTTTTTGGATCTTCAAAAGATCAATGTCTAATTATGAATTACCTCGTCTTGACATTGTTATATTGACCATATCACAAAAATAGCAAAGATTACTCATATAAGGAAACAAAACAAAAAATTAAAGTGCCATTAAGTCTCTGTGGAGACACCATCGAAAATTTCTTCTAGAAAGAGGATGTTAGGTTTCAGCTGAAGTTTCATTTTTGATAGCGCTTATGCATTGTCGTTTAGCTTCGTAAAGATGTGAGTAAAGGAGATCAACTTAAAACATTTGGAATTGTCTTTAATTTGCAAATTCAAAGCTTGAAGATTTGAATGAAAAATATTATTATTATTTTGCATCCACCTAATCACCGGTGAGGAGTCCCAAATACTTGAAATCTAGATATTCCTTTATCAATAACTATCAACATCAGAGAATGAAGTGCGATCAATTTGGCATAGTTATCTGTTTCTACAAATTTGTTTCTTTCCCACAATAAGCCATCAATCCCACAAATTTGTTTCTTTCCTAGATAGGCTCCTTCAAAGAATGACCAAACAATGGACTTATTGATCAAGATCACCTGCACCTCGACTTGTCAAGGAATTTTAAAGGGAGTGTCCTTCTTTAACATATGAACAATTGTAAAAGTTTGAGTAGTTATATGAGTCAACAAGACATATCCCATAAAACAATCATGGGAATAACTCTATAGGATTTAAATATGGTCTCTAAAACCATTTGAAATAACACTATTCAATATTTTCACCCACCTAAATCACTAAACCATTGATATTGTAAGTATTTATAAGATGTTTCCAAATTTATGAGGTGAAAGTATAATAAGTAGACATAAGAATATTAAATGTGTGATAATTTTTTATTTTATTTTATTTTTGTAAAATACACTTACCATATGAGATGAAAGTACAATAAGTAAACATGAGAATATTAAATTTGTCACAATTTTTATATAAAATACATATACCAAGTCTTATATTCGGTGCTTCTCCATGATGTCTCACATGAATACTCGATTATACAGGACCAACCACAAATCAATTTTTGGTTTCATTTCGACCTTAAGTTTCCAAAACCTTGAACCATAACCACTTTAGATCTTGGTTATCAAGACTTAATAACCAATCTTAGCACTATAATTTCCCCAAGTCTTCTTTGTGGATGAATTCATATGTTCTTTTTTAATTCATCCACAAACCAAGACCACTCCTGTAAGAATTGATTTAGAAGTCCTGGACATTAACTTTCATGCCACAAATTAAGGATGAGCATAGCTGTATGTGATTGGTGTATATGGTTCCCATGAGAGGTATTTAGACCATATAAATAATTTCCAAACTGCAAAAAGGTTGCTATAGAAGGGAACATTGCAATGCAAAAATATTATTATAATATTAATTAAATTTTTAAATAATATAGTAAATTATTTTAATTTGAAAATATTTATATTTATTTCAAACCAAGATATTAATGACTATAATTTATAGTTAAAAAAAAACTTATATAAATAATATGGTTAATAATTTTATTTAATTTAAAAAAAAAGTTATTCACTTTAATTAATTTTGATACAACAAATCAAATCACTTTAATAACATGCTCCAACTACCAACATAATTAATAATTTTTCTAACTATTACATTTAATTAATTTTGATACAACAAATCAAATCACTTAACTAGCATGCTCTAACTACCAACATAATTAATAGTTTTCCCAACTCTTACAGTCTAGACTATTCAAAATGACAAGCTAGTCAAGATGAATTTGTAATAGTTTGCCCAACTATTACAGTCTAGACTATTCAAAATGACAAGCTAATCAAGATGAATTTGTGCCAAATTGACAAAAAGAATAAAAACCAATATATTTTGCTTGTATGCACAACCAGAAAATTCCCCTTGATCATTGATTAGAACTAATTACCTAAAATCCCATTGAAAAGCACAGAGATGAAACTTGGAATTACTAATCAACTAAAGACTAAATGAATATAAACTTGGAATTGCTAATGAACTAAAGACTAAGCGAATATAAACAGAGATTGAAGCTTGGAAGTGATATCTGGATCAAGTGGGTCAAGATGAATGTATGCATAAACAAATGTAAAATGTAAATGAAGTTGTGTGCACAGGTTGAGAATTCCACTTGATTTTTGTATAAGTTTAATAAGCGAAATCTTAAAATCTTAATGTAGAAACAGAGATGAAACTTAAAATTGTTTGTAAATTAAAAGATAATCTTGGAAGTGAAAGTGAGCTGTCGTAGAGTATCTCATTCAGTTTGTTAAGAGCCATCAATATGCATTTGCATATCACTTTTTTAAGTCCAGAACCATTTGTAATAGATATTTAAGGCAACTTTTTTAAGTCTAGAACCATTTGTAATAGATATTTAAGGCAGCTTTACTTATGAGATTTAGGATTTTTTTATTATTATTAATGAAATTTTATTATATAATTATTGGTCAAATTTCATTATTTAAAATATTTTTTTGAATATATAAATGAAATTAGTGCTTTTACAGCATCTATATTATAAAATCTTAACAATTTATATTTTCAATTCTAACTTCTTATATTTTCAATCTATATTCTTCTTAATTTTTGTAAATACTTTTCTAAAAAATATACCAAATAAAATCCCTAACATATATAAACTACTACAAAAACCAATTAATATAAACTACTACAAAACCGAATAAAAATACATATATAGAGGCTCTTTTTCTTTAGAAGTTGGTAACATAGAATTTTATAAGAAGTTGGTAGCATCAAATATGAGAAGTTGGTCCAAGTTCAAAAAAGATATAGTTTAGAATATAGTTTCTTCATAATGCAGAGGCAACCCGAAAACCATTAAAAAAACTAAATCCTCTCTGAAAGTTATAACGTATACATGGAATACAAGTCCAAAAGATGCCATGGATCCAGTACAAACAAAACATAATTTGTTTTTATAAATACAGTACAGAATTTTCGCTTAATTAACAATGATCTTATCATGTGCTCGCCCACCTTTTAAAACAAATGTACAGTATTATGCATTATACCTGCTGCAATCTATACTTTGTCGATCTACTTGATTTTCTTGAGATAACCCATTTGGAAACTATTCTTGGAAACTATTCTGAAATTGATTTGATTTTCTCCAGATAACCCATTTGGAAATAATTATGAAACTGAGTTTCTTTTATTTTTAACAGGTTAAAAATGTTGAAAACTAATGTTAGCCATCAGTTCTCACTATTATTCTGAACACTCTCTGGTGATAATGCATACATATCATATAATATTTCCATCACTTAGCTGTCAGAGATCACAACGTCTAACAAATCTGGCCAAATTATTGGCAAAAAGACTTTTCAATCATATCAAAGAGCAGGCCGGCCATTTATGGAATTTTTTTGTCCAAACTATGGGATCAATATCAATCCCTTCCTCGCTAACTGTAGAGAAAGTTCTGTTATAAGCAGCCAAAAATACACCGCACATATCTACCATATTCTTTGAAAAATGAATCCAAAAATCAAAATTATTTCATAAGACTTAAAGGACCCCCTAAGTGACACAACCCATCAAGACCTATGCAAGTTAGTTAAAAAAGAGTTACGATTAAGCTAGAGGTTAAGATATTGGAGTAGGAACTTAATTAGAGTTTTAAATATTTTTGACAAAGTGTTTAAAATATCAGCATAGATCTAAATCTTAGAGGATCAAATCTTTGGAGATGCACACCTCTTATTGAGTATTGCAATCAACTATCAGCGTTGGTGTGCTTGGTGTGATTTAGACCAAACGACACAACTTTTTATTTAAGGTCGACATATAATATTTTAATTATTAATATTTAATACTATTTATGGTCGACATATAATATTTTATATTAATTTTTATTTTCTTAGGAAAGAACATTACAACATCTCCGCCATACATGGTTTTAAAACCATGTGCAAGGCCCTCCTAAAATCATGGTTTTTTAGGAGGCCTTGCACATGGCCTTAAAACCATTTGCAACGGCCTCATAAACCATGTACAATAAAACCATGGGTTGTTTAGGAGGTCTTGCACATGGTTTTAAAACTATTTGCAAGGCCCTCCTAAACCTTGTACAATAAAACCATTGGTTGTTTAGGAGGCCTTGCACATGGTTTTAAAACCATAAAACCATGTGCACTACCAACATTGTATTTTGCCAATAATTCAATTTTTTATTTTTTATTATTTTGTTAGGTAGGTACATTACAAGATCTCCCCCACAATGTGTTCTTTTTGTGGCGGACATTTATTATTTTGTTAATTTTAAGATCTCCCCATACTGGGTTGAAACATGGAAACATGTTGGGCGTAATTAAATTGAATAATCGATCTTGAGTAT
>LPNX010495831.1:34451-61613 GCA_001517045.1 Pseudotsuga menziesii | reverse complement strand
TATATACAATTAAATATATCCAATATTTTTAATGAAATATTAAATATCAACCATTATATTTTAAACTTAAAAAAATCATTTTTTAAACATATTTTTTTAACCAAAATAAGTGTTTACAAAAACAAAAAGATAATGCTCATAATATAAGAAAGAGAGAAAAATATTAGTTAATTACATTACATTAAAATTACATTAAAATTAATTAATTAATGTTTAAATTGTGTTAGGGTTAAATTTGACTCTAGAATGAGCAAGGATGTAAGTGGTTTTGGGAACATGGTTTTGGTAACCAATAAATCTAGTGTTGCTATTATATTTGCATATTTATTTTATTTGGCATGTTTTTATTCCTATTAATTGAATTACAAAGTATGAAATTCAAAGCTATTTATTTTATAGTGTTTTAATAATTAAAATGTGGCATTTTAAAATTAATTTTCAAAATTAGTCCGTATCTACGCATAGATCCAATATTCCATGAATTTGAATTTGTTCAAAATTTTCGTACACAAAAGGCCAATACTATTGAATTATGCTACCATGCTTTAAAGTAAATACAAAATTTGTGGAGAATTCTCATAAATCCGTCGTCATACTTTTCTAAAACTTAATCATAAACATATACTAGAATAAATATGATGTTTACTATTTGCATAAACTTAGAATTTTAGATAAGGATAATGAGTGATCAATATGGGCATTTTTTTCTTCTTATAGATGGCTATGCAATTAAGGGAAAAAATATCATGACTATCTACATAAATTGCATGGGTGGATGGACCATTTTTTTCAAATTTAAGTACTATGTTTCAACTAATTATCAAAATAGAGTTAAAAAAGAAGTATCCAACACATTTCCATCCCAACTAATTTTCTTTTTGATGTGAACATCACTAAGAACACTGAAGAAGACATTGAAAGGAAGTATGTTTTTTTTTTAATGTTTTGGGTATTTTGATTTTGATGATATTGGATTTTTATTTAAGACCATTTTGAGAATAGTAAGTGATAAAGTTTGGGTTTTTTTTTTAATAAATAGTAATTCTTAAAGAAAACCAATGATTCTTATATCATTACACAATATACTCAAAGATGAATCCATTAGTAGAAGTTTCGGTACACTATCTTAAGAATTTTTCATGGGTATGCCCTGTTCAAGTTTGTTATTCTTGTTGACCAAAAAATCAAGATTGAAAAAATATTTTGAATGAGAGTTTTTCAGAAACTTAAAATATATCAACTAAGAGTTTATGGATTTTAGTTTTCAAAATTCGTGGCTTAGATTTTATAAAACTCTCAATCTAGAGTTTTCTTGACTTTTTGCACAACCTAAAAAATATGCATCGAGAATTTTATAAATTCTTAACCTAGAGTATATAAAAATATCAACATAGATTTTTGGTGACTTCTTGTGCAATGACTCTCCAAAAAGTGTTACCCATTTTTTGCTTTTCACCATGCCTCAACTCTATGTTAAGGTGCATAGATTCTTGCATTCATCACCTTCCAAATAGGAAACATTTGCATAACAAAATAATAACACATGTAAGATAAAACCTCACCTTTCTGAGAGATTTGGAACTGCCCCAAATTGGTGAGGGTACAAGTGATTCATACACATGCCCTATTTATGATGAGTACTCTAGCGAGAAACATGAGGTTTTATTCCAAAAAGGTGATAACTTTGGCCTTTTTGAAATGGTGTTAGAGTTTGTTTATCACAAGTATATTTTGGAAGAATACTTTGGAAGAGCTATGTGAGTCACATTAAGATTGTTTATTTTGTTTTCAAGAAAGGGATAGTCCTCATTGTTGTTAAATTTTGAGATTTCTTTCTCAATTTCAAGCACATCCACATTCATATTTCTCTTCAAACCATAGCCATATCAATAGAAAGAGAAAAAAAAATCAAGCTAGTGTATTAACCCAGTAACCCAGAGTATACCAGTGCTTCAACTGCTGGATCAACTGGTTTCAATTCTAGGAAAGATGATCAAGATATAAATCATCATCACATTCACATCTTAAAATTTGAGCTTGTTAACATACTTATTTGGGCCATACATATAGATTCAAACAATGCACTCATTAATAATTGATAAAAATATGTGTCATATACATATTCATTTAATCATTCATTTGAAGGCAATGCAAATTCTAACGGCGTCTCAAAATTTAATAATGAATGTATACAATGTTTTATATTTTTTGAGTTAATATGATGTTTATATTATAACTATAGAGGAGTGTATAAACTTACATATGATTTTACATGAAGTTATGAATCATTTTCATACTATAACATTATTTTTTAGCTTATTTGATTTGAATATTAATAATGCAATAATATTTTAATGAAATAATTTGTGTTTATTGTAATGCACTTTATAAATTTTATTTTATCATCAATAATAAGTGAAATAAAATATTTGGAAGCAATATTTCAATTTTTAAATAATAGGGTGATATCATTATCCCATTATTTATTGTTTCATGTTGGGAGTGATACATTAACCCTAAATGAGTGAACATTTCAAGGTTGACTTTTATCGGTTTGCTTACACTAATACCTGTTTTTTAGGCCATAATTAAAAAAATGCCACAATTTCAAGCCCAAAAAATGGTGTTACTTATAGCACCAACTTTTTATTTAATGGTTTATTTTAAGATTTTCACTATAATAATGTTGATCTTTAACACCATGGTTTGAAATAGGTTGTAATTCTAACTCTAAAAGGAGGGTGCTACTTGTAGCACCATTTTTCAATTCTGAGGTCTCTTTTAAGGTGTTTTAAGCAATAGTATGAGTTTTTAAAACCATGGTTGCAAAAGGTTGTAATTTTAACGCCAAAAGAAAAAAAAAGGTGATATTGACAAAACCAAAATTCTGGATTCAAGGGGATTATCTTTTGGATACATGTATGGTCCTAGTATCTTGGCGTCCATAAATATATTTGGATCTATATGTAATGGTGATGATATTCAAAGTAACCCTTACTGACACATCAATTTAATGTTTCATTACTCGGGAGAAACATGTGTGCTCATACATGTTACCTAGGTTTATGTACTCATTTCTTAGATGAATTCATTTTTAAGTGTTGAAGGCAATAGAAATAACTAGGATTTAGGCTTCTAGATGCATTTCTTGGATGACCTCATTCTAAACATGGAAGAAAGAACCTATACATGGGACCTTGTCTTCTTGATGAAAACCTTATGGATACACTTTTTGGACTACTTCACTCTCGGAATTAAGGGCAATAATGTTACTTCAAACCTTGGCATATGGATGTACATCATATTTACAAGCATTAAGGACAATGCTTCTCAAAAGAGGATGATGTGGAAATATCCTCTTTAGTGATTTATTGGGGGTAAATCACCCATTATATCTATTAGATAATAATATAGGTGTGATAGCCATTTAATGTAATCTGTAAAAATCCCACTATGTTAGTTATTATTAAATAAGTCCTACTAGGTGGTTATCATGAAATAAATGTAATATGGCCCATTCACTTATGTAGAGGATATTGGTGGTTAGGGTTAGGGTTTGTTAGGTAGCTATAAGTAAGAATGGATTCCTCCTTATGAGATGCCAAGTATTATTATTGTATTGGAGGATTCCTTGAACATGCACCCCTTGAAGAGGGAAGTGAACATGGGTTTATACTTCCCTAATAGGATTGTTGTATAACATTTATGTAACTTATGGATTGATGATTTTTTTATAAGGTTCGGGATTATATTATGCTATTAAAGAGAGAGAAAAAGTACACAATAGAGTTCATGAAGCTATGGGAAAAAAGAGTGTGATTGTCAAAGATATGCCAAGCTACCAAAGACTAAAAATAGATATGCGACATGTTCTAAGCTATTATTTAACCACTAAAGTTAATGTATATGCCATATGATCCCCCACTCGCTGAGGGATATGACCCATTGAATTAAAAATGCAAAGAGTTTTGATCATTTTCAAAAAGGCAGTGCTATCATGAAAACATATAAAGCAAATCCTAGTCATCATCAGAGATGGTAATGAGAGACAAACCAACACATGGGCACTTTGTTTTGATTTCTTTCATGATTGCCTCAGGACAGTGATAGAAGATCAATTGCATGGATGTTGGTTTGGATGGAGGAGGTCAACTAAAGTGCTTCCCAGTAAGCTCATGAGCAAGAACATCCAGTTTCGAATTTACCTATTCATTGGTGATTATGTGGTTGCAAGCAATGTGTTGCAGCACAATCTCATTGTTATGGAGCATGTTCAAGATGGACCGCATGTCCTTAGCTTCCTTCTTCTTTCCTTTCCTACTTTCATTAAGATCCATGCTCAAGAGGGCCTTCATAGACCATAAGAGACCCATGGTGCAGGTGTGACGATTCCCTCTTGTACAGGAAGACCTTGAGTCTTTAATAAAACCACCATACTCCTCCTCAAGATCCTATGCACTAGGGAATTTGATTTCCTTGTGAACCCTCTCTTCTAGGAGGGTGGCATGTGCCTTAGCCAAATGCCCTACCATGTTTGAAAAGAAACCCTTTACATTCTTCATTTCCTTGAGGGCATTGGACATGTGAGATCACCTCGGCCCATTGGAGCTTTTCCTCATTGTTTCTTCATGCAAATCATGTTGCCAATGTCCTGACCAAGGGGATAGATCAAATACCAGTGACCCTTTACATAGAAGTCGAAGACATGGGATGACAATTAAGCTTAGTGATGCATCTACAGGGGGGATGCCAACCAAAGTGCTTCCAAAAATAAACTTCCTCTCCTTACTATAGGTGGTTCCATCATGATAAAGTATGGCATGAATGGCCATTAATTCCCACACAGAGTGAAGTGCAAGAGGGTGCAGCCGGAATCGAATTCAAACTACAATGTTGTACCCTCTCCTTAAATAAAAAATCATGAAAGTTACAATAGTTCGCGAAGATGCTAAGAGGTGACCACCACTTAACAACGCACCTGCCACACCACACATGGCATCCTCATCTAAGCTAATTGTCTTGGATTATTGACATATTAATTACATTTGTCGCGGGGATAAGTATTTATGATTTGATGAAGTAAAGTTTTTTTTAATGATATGTTGTGATATATTGCTTGTTATTCATCTTTAGCATTAAGGAACATAACAAAAATATGACACTTTGATGAGGCATCACTACCTAGGATCAAGGGAAGTGCTATAGACATTTTGTGATTGTACATGGTACATGAATCCAAAGAAGAGGATTCTTCTAGCAAGATGTCTTAAAATATATTATAGCTTCGATGAATCATGAACATCCAATGATGATAATGCAAAAAGGCATGGACGATATTGAGCATGTTTTGCAGCATAATTTTTAAACATCCATGGGAGTTAATAACATGGAATTTTGAATGTGGGTTGTGGGAATTAGGTGTTTCCACAATCAAATTATGAAGGAAATAAAGTCTAAGGATCAATATTATGAACGTGGAGTGTACACAATCAAGTGGTTTAGTGTTTGGATTAGAAGAAACAATAAAAGCAAGAAGAAGAACATTAGCAAATACATGAAAGCATAGAATGTGCAATAGAAACAACAAGTTCCCATGAATTGATTATTAGGTTGTCGTTGCATTTAATTATATGTTTATCCTTGCAAATTCTTGAAAAGGTTTGAGTCACTTTTGTTCTCAAGAAGTAATTTTATATTCAATGTATAATTAAAAAAGAATAAATCAAACAATCACAAATTACATAGAGAGCAATATATCTCACTTTAAGAAAATGGAAAATTATATTGTTTATTATTTTTCTAAGTTAACATAATTAATATGTTAATCACATTTATACATCTTTGTGTTCCCAGCAATGTTTTTATAGATTGATTATGTAAAAATAAAAATAAAAATAATCATTTTAAGAGTAAACATCCATAAGGAACACAAATATTTTTCTAATTGTTTATTATATAATTTTTAAGATGTTTAATTTTCTTTAGACACATCATTACATGGGAGATTTTTTTTATATAATTTATAAAAAAAAAAAGATAAATAAAAAAATATAGTATGAAAGGAAAAACTAAAAAATTAGATGTCATTGAATAAAGGATTCAATGATAAATCTACACAAACCAAGTCCACCACTTTCCATAGTAGAAAAGAAGGGATGTCACCTACTTAGGAGTTGCAACTCTATGAAAACCTACACACACACAAAAAAAAAAAAGGAAAAAGCCCTTCATCAAGTTTTTTAATTTAAATCTCGAAATCACAATTTAAATTATCCACTATGTTCTTACCTTGATCAAAGTAAAAATTTGAATGAAAAGGTACAAAGACAAAAAGTGTGACCCAACTCACTGGATCCACCTTTTGAGTGTTCCCCACTATAAGGGATTTGATACCAAACAATTTGTATATTTATCAGTTTCATCACACCACCTGATATATATCAAGAAAAAAGAGCATATCACATTCCAATCACAATCTATTCCTATTATTTCCTTGGTTCAATTTGTTACTTCCTTAACACAATTCTGTAAGACACGTAATGGATCCCAAAAACCATGTTTCACCTGAAAAAACCCATTTGCTTCCCATGCAAGGGAATTTACAATTTTTTTGATGTTCATTAATACTATTATCACCATTCATTACTATCATGGTTTACCATCATGATATTTAAACCTTCCAAACAATTTGCACTTACATTGTGTTTCATGAACATCGTATGCTTTTGATTTTTCTTTCCACCAATTAAATTCATCAATCGGAATGGAGTGTATAGACAAAATTCAACAAGCAATATAATGAATTTATTTTTCATTTTTGGAGATGTCTTATTTGATAAAGTTAATAAAAAATTATAATTAGTAAAATTGAAAAAAAATAGTTGACTATAATATTGAAAAATTAAAAACAAAACATGAAAATATTAATTCCCTATAAGAAATGAAGTCTCTGTTTCTTTACATTTCTCCATACTTATTAAATATTGAATTAATATGGATCTAAATTCAAATGTATTTACATATTTGAATCTTAAATTAAACATTCTATGAAAATAATTAATTATAATAATGAAAATCTAAAAAACATTATAAAATATATATTATACAAAATAACTTTTAATAAATTTATACAAAATAACCTAGAATAAATTTATTTTAATTTTTTCAAGTATAGTAAATTAAGTCTTTATTTCTTTAGATTTTTTTTACTTATTTTTTTAGATTTTATTTATTTATTAGATGTTTAATTAGTCAATTTCCACTGGCTTATTTGGTTAAAGTGAGGGTCTCTTTGGGATGAGCTAGTTGGGAAGAGACATCCAAATCCAACCAATAGAAAATTGGTGTTTTGAACAAATCTAGAAAATTCTATCAAACAAAAAAAATGTCCAATTAAAATGAATTTAATTACAGATATATTTAAACATTAAATACATTTCAATATGTCATCTCTCCGAAAATAAAAGCTTGGCAAAGACCCTTCTAAGTAGTGGTGAAAATAAAATGAAATTAAGTTTAAAGTTAAACTTTAAAACTTACCCAAAAAAACTAAAACTTATTACATTATATAAAAGTTTGGTAAACCTAACCTATGTAATTTATGTACAGCGGATTTATCAACAAAAGAATTTGGAAAGTGATTTTTTTCTACAAGCGGAATTATCAATTTGGAAAGTGAAATTTAATGTTTTTCTAGATAGGTGTTTGGAAAGTGTAATTTTTTATTTTCAAATTTGCATGGCAGATTTTTTTTTTCGATTTTATATATTTTAAATATTAAATTATTTGAATTTTTTATAATTATTTATTACAATTTAATTATATAATTTGTGATTAGATTAGAATTTTTCGCTTATAAAATTATATTTTTGAATATTTTAAATATTTTTTTAATTTGTATGATTGATTTTTTATATTTATAATTTGGATTTTATATATTTTAAATGTTAAATTATTTGAATTTTTTATATTTATTTATTAAAATTTAATTATATAACTTGTGATTAAATTATGCTTTTTCATTTTCAAAATTATATTTTTTAATATTTTTTAATTACATTTTTATTATGCAATTTAATAATTAATAAAAAGATATAAGTTTATATTTGTGGGGTTGATAACATTGGTTAATAATTCATACAATCTTAATAAAAACGTTAAATAAATATTAAAAATGATTGGTGTGTATGGTTCCATAAATACTTGAGTGTAAGCATACAAATTTAAAAATCTAAAAAGAGATGTTGGATACAAAAGAACATTGTGATGGAAGAGTTATGACTAGCATACTCACTTAACTTGTGGCCTATGAATACCCATATGCCACAAGTTAAGTGCTGTCAACAAATTAAATAGATTACTTGTTGTAATCACCCATTATTTATGCATGAGCTAGTTGTTATCACTCACTTTTTTTAGTTAATAAATAAATTAATATTTTATTATGATTATAATTACAAATCAAATTATTTGAATTAATTTTTGTACAATAAAAAGTAATTTAGTAATTTTATTATATTTATCATCATATATTAAGTTTTGAGAGAATTTTATAATTTAATATAATTTTTGAAATTATTTAATTTAAGTATTTATATTTTGAGGATGAGTGGTTATTGACAATATTTGTATAGTTTTGAATAATCAATTTAATTATATCAAATGATTTACAACAGAGAAGAAGTGAGATTGAGAATAATGTGAGCTTGTATCCAATAATCAAAACTTCAAAAAAGATTATCCATCCAAAGAATTCTATAATTTAAATACACTAACTACATAATTTCCAAAAAAGTTGCAAAGTCCGTGCCTTGCCTTTATCATAAAAGAGCCACTTTCAGCAATCCTTCAAAAGCATACAAACAAAACATAATTAGTTTTTTTTTTAAATGATGGCCCACTTGAGAATCTTTGCTTAATTAACAATTAAGCTTATTTATTTGTTTGTTTATTATTTAATAATAAACTTATAATTATATACGATATTTTTTATTGCATTAAAAAGAGTGAGGTGTTTTACAGTTAGTATGGAGAAGTTGTTGTCAAGTAAAAAGTAATAAAACAATTTATATCGACATAAAATAAAAAATAAAAACTAATGAAAATAATTATTTACATTGCAAAAAACAATAATAAAAAATTCATGTCTACTCATAAAATAAAAACCAAATGAAAATTTTAATAAAAATCTATGTCTATCTTTAAAATAAAAGCATCTCAATGTGTAAAGGTAAATAAATAAATTACACCTTTAGAAATTAGAAATTAGATCCCTCTTGGTGCTAAATAGATATATGTTTAAGATGAATATATGCTCGTGATATAAAAATAACTCTATATAATTACTCAAATATTTTATACATTGGTTTTTCCTTGATTTTCTCCATATGAATTGAGATTTTAAAATAATAAAAATTATTGTAGTTATAAAAAAAACACACTCTAAAGATACTCCATGCACAATTAAAAAAAATGGTAGTAATGTAAGACTAAAATTTACAACCCCGGATGCAGGTGAGCCTGTCACCCGAAACCCAAAGCAGCAACAATGATGGGACCTAAAATGTCACAAGACACATCACCCCTCACATTGGCGCTGACTCGCCACACACGTGTCCAAGTGACATCCTGGATCATAACCCCACTCAGCTCATGCGCAGACGTGCCCCAGGCATGACGTCTCCCTTGCTCCAAATGACAGTGAGCATATGTCTCCACGAAGTATATGTCCTCTCGACAGTTAAGGTCGAGAAGGACGGGTACAGTGCATTAATGGTCGACTTTAATGCATTTTGGGTTCAACGTCCAGGGCATTTTGAATCCATGGACAGACATCTCACCACTTTCATTCTAGCTCAAACCACTCTCCAAAATCGTCGCTCCCTTCCGTCCAGACCTCTGCACATGGAGTCATTTTCTGCCACCTTCCCTCCTTCCGCTCCCAAAATCTCAATGATAATCATGCCACCTCACTGACGCGGCCCTCCTAGGGGTGGAAGGGGTCGTGGAAGGGCTTGAATACCGCCACCTTCCAGCTCTCAGCCCATCACATAGGGTTTCGATGTTGAAGTACTAGAAGAGCTGCGGGAAATGATAGATGATTGCGAGGATGAGCTGTCACCCTCCCTCTCAGAAGCAAATCACACACCATACTGCAGAGGAAACTATTGAATCATCAAAAACCTATTCACTAGACTCATCTTGCACTCAGTCCATCTCCACGTCACCCCTAAAGCTCCACTTACTAGCCACTCTCCGGAAGCTCGACTTGATGGCCATGTTGAACCTGAGCCCACGCCACCCTCGACGAATTTGGTCTCCCTTCCTCCTTCCTCTATCCAGATGCCCCCCCCAAGTTCATCCAGCCTCTGCTCCTCCTCACCCCACTTCCACCCCTACACCCAGCTCCCCCCCTGCCCCTACTACCATCCCCATTTCTCTCCCACCTCCTCAGCCCTAGTTTTCCAGGAAAAAAGGAAAGTCTGCCAAGGAACCTCTACCCAGGAAAATGACTCCATTACCAGTTAAGCTACCTATCACCAATAGTAGGGAAAGCTCAGACAACCCCAAAGGAAGCAGATCACACAAAAACACCAATGGTTCGGGTGAAGATGTCGAGACCACTAAAGTACAGGGCCTGCAATGGGGCACTAGTTACTGCTGGCCAATCATTGAAGTGCCCTTTGAAAAGCTTTAATGCCAGGTTCAATGCACCAAGTTCCCTCTTCTTGGTTATTTTTCGGTTTTTAGTATGTTTTGTAAGATATGTTTTCCCCATCTTTGGGAGGATTACCAAAATAGTCAAAGCATGTCTTTCACCTATAGGAAAGTTGTTAAGCTTCTTCTAGTTTTTCTTTCGTGTATGATGGACACGCTAAATTGTACTATTATCTATATTTTTATCTTTCCTTAATAGAATAGATCTGAGCTTACAGAAAAAAAGACTAAAATTTACAAATATCATAGAAAATGGGTTAATTACCTCAATAATATTCCAACTAAAGAGTTGAAAAATTAAAAAATGGTTGGTATGGCCTCATGGCTATGCATATTGTTTTTTTTTTAAGTTCTATGGATAATTTTTTCTTCCAGAGTTCTACGGGTATTATAGAAGATTGCTCCATGTCTCTCTCCTCTTTCTATTAATGATAAAAAGCCTTAGCAAGCTTATTGAGAAATCCAAGTTTGAAGGAATGATTGCAGAGGTGAGGATATTTAGCAGGTGTTGTATCACAAACCTATTATTTGTGGACAATGTTCTTTTATTTGGGAAAGGCTCTCTTTTAGAGTCGCCTGCTTTTAAAGAGATCCTATGTTTGTTTTGTGAGTCTTTTGGTATGGACAAGTGTAGATAAGTATGTTTATGGAAAATAAGTTGGTGGATTCCATCAAATCCCAAATGCCAAATCTTTGATCTACACCCATATGAAATATGTTCCTTGGATGTTGGGTTTAAGTACCTGGGGTACTTACTCAAGAAAAATCATTATTCCAAAGAATATTGGAGCTGGTTATTGAAGAAGGTTGAAAAGAAATTGGGGAACTTGTCCTACAAGTGGTTATTCCTTGGGGGAAAGCTTATCCTCATCAAATCTATTTTGAAGAACATACTAGTTTACTAGCTGTCATTGGATTGGGCCCCCAAATCTATCTTGAATAAACTAAGAAAAATAAATTTTTCATTTCTCTTGTTGGGTAACAAAAAAGACTGTTTCCATCTAGTAAAATAGGAAAGAAATGTTTCCCTTAAGGAAGTTAGAGGTTGGTGGTTAAAAAATATATTTTAATATGGCCTAACACTTTTAGCTAACAATTTATGGAAGATTTTCTCTCTAGTCATTTGTAGGTTTGGGTGATTCAAGAAAAATACTTGAGACAATGCTCTATGAAGGAGTAGTGCAGAGAAGGGGGGCCCTCTAAGAGAGGGACCTCTCCAACATTCATGAGGGACTAAGAAATGCTTTTACAATAATTGGGGGATGTCTGGTATGGAAGGTGGGAAATGGAAGGTGGACGAATGTGGTTGGGATATTTGAAGCTCTTAGCTCCTTTAGTGACTGATCTTAGAGACAAAGGTATTTAGTTCGTATCACATGCATGGAAGCAGGTTGTCGAGGACTCTTCTCTATGGGTATGGAGACTTCTGAGAGAGTTAGGATTACAAGAATGTTTTCATAACTAATGGAGTATTTTCATCTAGGCACTTCATCATAATGGTATTTACTTGTGGATGAAAATGGGACCTTAGCTTGGTCTTGGAATGTGGCTAGTGGAGTTGTTGTAGCTTTAAAATTACCTAAATCCATAACATTACCTAAATACATTAAACTCCACTAAAACATTATGTATTTTTTTAATCCTTTTCACATCTGGATACGGGGTTAAGATTTTGATATGTAATTATCCGTGTGGATTACATTATATTAAGGTTTTTAATTAACTAACTTTATTTTTAATATTTAAGGGTAAGAGTTTTGTTCAACCCTCAACGATTTACTCTAATGCATTAATACATACATTGGAAAAACAAATGGATTTTAAATGTAAAGACTTACTCGTCGCACTACTAGACTAGCAGTAGGTGGGTAAACATAGAGGCTTACTTAGCACTTTTGCTAATAATTACCCCTAACAAATGTAGGTAGGGTGGTCTCTCACCATTTCTCTCTCTCTCTCTCTCTCTCTCTCTCTCTCTCTCTCTCTCTCTCTCACTCGCTCTCTCTCTCTCTCTCTCTCTGTATATATATATATATATATATAGCGACGAGAATCTAATTCTATTATTGGCTCGACTTTATCCAAAAGTTGACATTAAATAAGCCAACTAACAATGACACTTTGAATGTAAAGGATCTCCCAACAATGATTAGACTTAAATAATAAGTACTCTACCTTGGGTTTTGTGGAAAAGAGTTTTTACCTGGTGGAAATCCTATGAGCTTTTATTCGGGATTTGTAGGAGAGTCTTTGGTCTACTCCAATTGAGCAAGGTGAGGGTCACATTCTGTTAAGTATATGGCTACAAGTGAGGGTCATAATTAAATACTTTACCTACAAATATTCATTCAAGTCAAAATCAGCATCTTCCTATTGCATTTTATACTCAGTTGTATTATTGAACTGAATTTCTGGATGAATTGGTCGAGATTCGAAGGGTAAGATTCATATTTTAACTTGACCTTAAATTAATTATTGTTCCTTCAATTTGGTATAGCTGCTAATTACCAATGTTGTGGGTGCAATAGTTTTGGTTCATAGAAAATAATCTTGAATGTATCCCCCTTCAAACTCAACAAACCGTTATGGTTTGGTTGGGTTACGTCTCCTTCTGAGTATCTTATGAATTTCAACGACTCTAAATATAGGCATTCATGGTGTGTGTGTGTATTGCAATTTGTAAATTCTAGTTTTGGGTTGTCTCTAATACATGCTCTGTAATAATGCATGGAAGGGGTCATTTTCAAGTAGAAAGACTCACCTGAGGGGATTGTCGTTAGTTTTTGTATGATACTTTTGTCGAATCTACCTAGAATTATCAAACTTTTTCTATTTTGATTCATCCATGATGTAATTTTTTCTCTACCTATACGATAACTGAAGAAGGCGTATTGCGAGAGATTAATGAAGCAAAACAATCTGTAACTGTAAACCCAAATACCCATTTTAGTTAACATAGACTAAATAGAGGTTATGATAATTTGCCTTTAATTCTTTTTGTATTAAATGATTCTCTGTTTGTAATTAGTGTACTACTGTAATTAATTATATTTTTGTTTTACCGAGTTTTATTATTTTTTATACAACATTAAATCTATGCAAGAGGTTTATTCTCATTCTTGAAACTAGGGTTTCTACTATGATATTTCCTCTCATTCTATAGATGTGACGGTTAGGGTTATATTAATTATTTTCTTGAGAAAAGAGGGGATCCTCTTTTAACATTTCATTAATGAAATTGTGGTTGTAATTGTTCTAAAGAAAATACCTTCAATATTGTTATATACTCAAGCAATTATTTTGAAAGTTTCCTATCATTGTGTTGTTGAGAAATGGTCAATGTTTTTATTATGAATTATGTACACTTTTTCTAGGTTTTTAAATCTCTCTAGTGATAATCCATATTAAACTTATTTTTCTTTAATTAGACAAGAAAATATGATTTAGTTATAACACTCAGACTTTACTAATTCTTGAAATCACATAACTTTTAACTAAAATAAAACATTAACCGATAATAATTTAATAAAAGAGAGAAGACATATATGGTCAGTCGTAATGTAGATACTAGAAGTTACACTACCGCGCTCCACCTGGACTTAGGAATAGTCTAGGATTATCAGCATACAGGGAAGTTCCATCCCCTCTCCCAGATCATGAAGTTATGATTCATTGTCCTTAGTTTCAACTTGCCACCAATATTTCGGTAGGTTAACTGCTGCAGATCTTAACACTTTGCTCAAGTGTTCTATGGTGGTTCTACTTTGCAGCCAAGCAACTCCTAGATGCTCAATCGAAGCTCCATTCAACTTAATCAAATACTCTAGATGTTCTTCGACAACTCTATTCTTTTTTTTTCTTCTCGTTCAGTTTGTGCATGTTCTTCTTATCTTTGCCTAGGACTTTTGCAACTAGTAATAAAATCCCTTGAGACTGGCCACTTATCCTCGTAAGGATAGCTGAAAATTCAGTTATTAACATAATTTCAATTTATTTCAATTGAATGCATGGTTTCCTAACTTCTCCTATCCAAATATTCACATTTACATTTTCTTTAAAAAAAAAATTCCTACAAAATGTATCAGTCTTTACCATAAAGAAAACAGAAATATACTTACTTCATTGTTACGAGGGAATTATAATCGTCCTCCCCTAAAATATTGTCACCATCCTCAGTGATCATTCAATCTAATTAAAATTTTTAAATAAAATAAGATAAACTTGTCTCGTGACATCTTCCATTTCCCAGGTAGCTTCTTATGGATCATAATGATCCCATTGAACTTTAACTTGCATGATGGTTCGCTTCTGAGGCACCACCTCTCTCATGTCAAGAATACACACTTGTTCCATGTAAAAGTATCCCTTCAGTGCTACCTATTGTTACTAGGAATATTTCAATCAGTGCGTACAGAGTTTGTTCTCCTAGCATGCATGGTGCAAATCTAAAACAAAAGGACACAACGATATATCCTCTCCCTAGATGACCAAGCTACTTGAATTTCAAGCTCTCCTTATCTTGATTTTGGAATGTCTTCCTTGTTTTGTAGATCCTTGTGCGGACATGAGTACCTACAAAGAACACAAAAAACAAGAGAAAAGATGAGAGAAACAAGATAATTCAGTGATCTATACTAATGGTTGAGGAAAATAGTAATAAACAATCAATATCAACATGAATCATTTATGGGAAAGAGAAACATGTTTGTTTTAAGAAATGGGAAAAGAAAGATACAACCAAAGACTTGATGTCGAAGCTTTTATTTTACAAGATATTTTGACTCACTCACACATACACTACAAACTAAGAAATATTTCAGTCACAACCACTCTCTCTTTTCCTCCTATACCTGACTTGCATCCGAAAACATAATAGTGCTATATTGGTCTCTCCTTTCACATGATCCATGTAGCTTGTTTTTATAGGCCAAAGGAAGCACAAAAGGGTTGATATGTTTTGGGAGGAAGGTAGGGAATGATCCCTATGGGTTAGGAGGTCGAGTACCATCTTTATCAAGTAGTTATGATCATCCTCCATGACATATATCTCCTAGAAGATTCTCAAATATTCTCTTTTTTTCCCTTTTTGGACTATTGACGTTCTCTACAAGAGGTCTAGGAGTGCCAATGCTTCTTGTGGTCATGTGACAGACACCACCAATGCAACTTGTCGATAGACAAAAGGTGTTAGGCCTATCTAATGCTCTGTTCCAAAAGGCAAGGTCCGTCAGACTGCCTAGGACTGAGAAATAAGGCCCCAAAAAGATAGTTTGGCCAGGGACTTCAAGGGAGTTGAGCATTAGGACAATTTTTGGGTGTAACAGAATTCCTCTGAAAGTATGAAGATAGAAGAATGTGATAGGTGAAATGATTTGTTAGATATTTATTTTGGTATCAGAGGAAAGAGAGAGGTGAGTGAATACTTAACGTAGGACTAGTCACCAACTATGTGACCCAAACATGGCTGCGGACCAAACACTAAAGATCCATGTATAATGACCATTTCATGGCTACTAACAGTATGCTATAGATCCGTGAACAACAAGAATCAAATCAAAACATGGCTACGGAACATACAAAGTAGATCTATGTCATCATGATTCAAAATATGAACATAACCACCAAACATACAATGTAGATCCATGTCATGACTCCAAACAATACTCCATCGCAACCTAAAGATAGGCATATATTCAAGTGAATACCTAACCATTTAGGGTCTTTATTCTAATCCCAAATGATACGATTCTATCCATGTGAATAGATGCCATGATGTCAAACATGGTAGAAACCACTTGATTATTGGTCATTGATGTATACCACTAACAAGCGCGAGGGAGATCATCATTAATGTCAATGATTCCCAAGGAATCCTGGTACATTCCTCTGAATGTGAATAGAGGACTTGAAGTTGAACACTCGGTGGAATCTTTCAATCACTAGACACTGATGAAAACCCATTGTTGAAAGCGAGGAGGCATTCCATTGAGGCATGCTGGATTCAAGGTACTTGACCTGGTTTCTATGGTTAATTCCTAGATGATGTGTTGGTGTCGACGGTAATAGAGTCGTCGAAGGAGGGCCATGATGTTTCCCCCATCATCCAGACAAAACTTGGAACACAAGATGATTTTGAAGTGATGCAAACAATCATAAGACTGACTCAGATATGGCTTACTCGAAGGAAGGTAAGATAACTGTAATGGTAGACTGTAGTGGAGGTTTACCTTGAATATTAAACGACACGACAAATGACTTGGAAGCATTGAGTTAATGAGGCAAAGACCAGACATAATGCAAGGGTGAGACTATACATTCTTTGAATTGACTCAAAGGAGTTAAATGACTCATGAAAGTGGATCGATTCGGTGACAAGCTGAATACCCAATAGTTTGAAATGCAAATGCATACAAGTACCATGTTCAAGGGTGGACTATGAGCTTCCATTAATGCAAATGAAAAAAGTTCCCCCTTCCCTTAATTTCCCCATCACGAAGGATGAGTACCTATTTGATTTTTAATGAGCTTGAAAAGGGTAACAAATGCTCGATGTATCTCATCAAGTGATGAGTCCATTCTCATATGTTTTATGAACTTGAGGAAGGAGGGGTTAATTCCCATAAAGGGTCCTTCATCATCTAATTTAATGAGTCTAAGAAAGATAAACTCACTTAGAGAGTCTAATTTCATGCTTAGAGAGTCTGAAATGACTAAGAAGACTATAGTGTGGAATTTTTTGTAAACTTAGTCCCCGAGGCACGAAAAAATATAAACCGATGCCTAGGAGAACTCTTCTAGTTGCAATAAATTAGAGTGTAATTTTTTCTTAAATGATTCTAATCGTCCAAAAAAGGGGTAAACTACCACTGACTATACGACCTTTCAAACACTTTTACAAGTGTGAAAGAATCAAGCTCACTTAGAGATCTTTTCATGTTTAAAGAGTCTTGAAAAGAGCTTAACATTGGCTTCATAAGGGTTATTTTTTCATCAACCATTTTAATGAGTCTAAAAAAGTAGTAAAAGCACACTCGATTCCTCTTCACAGGATGTTTAACTAGCACATCAAAGGTATAAAAAGTGCTCGATACTTTTCCAACTTCGGGTAGAGTGTGAAAAACATGAAAAGAAACTCGATACACTTTTCCTGTTTTAACCAGGGCACGAAAACTATAAAATGTAATATCAACACCATCTTACTATTTTTAACGAGCTTGACACATAATAGGAACTATTCCAAAGGTACATGCTTCATTTTTTAATGAGCTTGACAGAGAATAGGAACTATGCTCAATATGTCGTTTCATAGTTTAGCAAGCTCGAAACCAAAAATAAAGTATGCTCAAAATGCGTTTCATTGATGGGTACTTTCCCCTAGTATAACTGTCAGGTAGATTAACTCCAACATAATGTAAAAAGGTTGGATACATGCCCCCCAACCTTCATTTTTCTGCTTACTCATTTCTTCATCCAACTAAATTTTGGGTTATTCCTAGGAAAAGGTTCGCTAGACACAAAGGAAGAAAGAGGATCAAGTGAAGTAGGAAGATGAAATGAAGCTTCAAGTATTGAGTCTTTAAAATAATTGACACAATGGAAGAATCTGTTTCATTTTTAACGAGCTTGACATGAAAATGGAACTCTGCTCAAGGTTCGTTTTATTTTTTAACGAGCTTGAAACCATAAGTAAACTATGCTCAGGTACATTTGTTTCATTTTTCAACGAGCTTGACACATAATGGGAACTATTCTCTCCTTCAATTCTTGGCCAACATGATGTCTAGAGGTTGGTAGGTTTCCCCCCTTACATAAGAAGCTAGTGACTTAACTCTAATATGATGTCCAGAGACTAGAGACATTCCCCCTAAGCTTCCCCTTAATTGGAAAAAGATATCGGTTTTCAAAAAACTGAACTATGACATGATGTCCAAAGTTGAGAGACATGACCGATGAATGGGAAGGAATCACACGAATATGCGGGATATTCAATGAAGTCTGATGACTAGGAGTTATACAATGATTAGGTTTAACAAATGAAATTTTATCAATGGTCACAATCTTCCCATCATGGGGAAAATGCATCACTCAAATAGTGTGGACACTACATCTTTCATGGCGTAAACATAATCTCATCCAAGGAGAATATTCAAATCAAAGGGACCTTGGACTACCATAACATCAATACAGTTTTCCCTCCTAAGGTAATAGGTAATAGGGGAACCTTTTGTTATTCCTTCGTTTGGAGATGTTGGTACTCCCCTTATGTAAAATTCTTATCTATGTAACTAAACTACCTATCTATTTAAGAATTTTAAATATACAAGAAACAGGTGCTACTTAATCTAAAGGAACACACAAACACGTGAAAGGAGTGGATAAAAATTCAAGATCCTCACGAGAATGTAAACCCATCAAAATTCGCTATATACCGCATGGTCCAAAATTAAAATGCAACAAGGAGGATTCGGATCGTACCCTTTTTGAAATACCCAACTACTTGGACGATACATGCATAATAATCTCCATGAGTGTTGTTCTCAGTGTATTGTGATGATAGGACGACCAAATGAATTTTCTTAGATGGTTTCAGGATCCCTAATGGTGTCTCCCGATATACACAAGGCACGTAGGAGATCAAATCCATGTTAGTGTTGTCCTTTCAGAACTGTTTGTAAGGGGCCTTCTAATATACTATCGAGTACATGAAGAACTTTTCAATATACCTCAAGGATACATCAAAATTCGTTCGATATATCGACTGGTACATGAAATAATCGCATTATCCCCAAGATACAGTGTAGGAAAAGAAATGACAAATCCTGTGTTTATAGACGTTGGAACACGTCCTCTGACCTATCATGCACTTCTTGCTAAGAATGCTAACTTAACTAGCACTTATTTTATCTAAAATGGTTAAGTGGACATATGGAGTGAAGACTGACTCAGAAACCATGCAAGGATGAGATGCAAGTATTTCACTCTTTCTATTAATGGATTCCCTACTTATGAGAGAGTGAGAGGTTCTTTCCCCAAATGCAAAAATTGAATAACATACACCCAAACTCGAAACTAGAATTATGTTTCCAACAAAAGTTAAAAATAGGTCTCTATGAAGAAAAAGATCTAAATAAAATTTCCAATAAAAAACCTAAAGCAAAGAGTCTTTACATATTATGAAACTTGAAATCCTTTCTTTTCTTTTTTATTTTATATAAAACTAAGATGTAAAAAAAGAGAAATTCGAAGTGAACTAAAACAAGAACAAAACATTTTTAATTTTCAAGTATTTTTCAGTCTAATAAAGAAGATAAAACCAAAAATTTATCTTCCAATTATGAAGGAAATGAAATATCATTTTTACTCTACTACAAGGATCGAAGGAAACAACTAGTATTCCTGATACAAGATAACTTAGGACAAACCCAACACATGCACACAAAAAATGAAATGGAATTTTCCAATGTCAATGAATACAATCCATAGAAGAGGAAAAGAGGTTTCAGAATTCCAAGAGAAAATAATTGAAATACACTGCAGAATATACGATTCCTGTGCACCGTAGAAAGGATTACACTTAAAAATCAAGATAAAAACACCCCCAAAATCAATTAAAAAGGGTCACAAAGTACCTACCTTGATGCACTTTGATGGATTACACTAGAGCATTGTCTTCCATTCCGCGATCCTTGTCAACTACTGAACAACGTTAGCGGCGCACTATGCATGAGGAGAAGAGGTGTCAGCAATGATAAATGACAGTAGGAAAGAGGCATCAACATGGGTGCGACGCTTTTTGAGGTACACCCAGGTGCATCGACGGATCTATAAACCAAAAATCAAAATAACCTGTAGGATAAACCAATGTGGACCAAACTAGAATGAAGGTAAGGTAAAACACAAACTATAGAAGGGAAATAAAAGTGTATTAAGGTGGATCACTCACCTTAAATATTTAAATGAGTAAGAAAACAAAATTCATAATCTTGTAAATAAAAGTGATATAAAAAATTCACATATCTGATTCAATCTGCTCCATATATAATTGGATCTTTCCCCAGTATGGTCGCCAATTTTTCTACCAGGAATATTTCAATCAGTGCGAACATATTTTGTTCCCCTATCCTGGATGGTGAAAATATAGAACAAAAGGACACACCGATGTATCCTCTCCCTATATGACTGAGCTACTTGAATACGAAACTCTCCTTACCTTGAGTTTGGAATGCCGTCCTTGTTTTGTAGATCCTTGTACAGTCAGTTGTACCTACAAAGAACACACAAAAAAGAAAAAAGATGAAAGAAACAAGATAATTCAGTTATCTATACTAATGATCAAGGAAACTAGTAATAAACAATCAATATCAACATGAATCATTTAAGGGAAAGGGAAACATGTTTGTATTAAGAAATGAGAAAAGAAAGCTACAACCAAAGCCTTGATGTCGAAGCTTTTCATTTACAATATCTTTTGACTCACTCACACATACACTACAAACTAAGCAATATCTCAGTCATAACCACTCTCTCTTTGCATCCTATACCGGACTTGAATACAACAACATAAAGGTGCTATCTTGGTCTCTCCTTTCACATGGTCAATGTAGCTTTCTTTTATAGGCTAGAGGAAGCTCAAATGGGTTAATATATTTCTAGAGGATGGTAGGGAATGATCCCTAGGGGTTAGGAGGCGAGTGCAATCTTTCCCAGGTAGTTAGGATCATCCTCCACAAGAGATTTTTCCTAGAAGCTTCTCAAATATTCTTCTTTTTTTCACTTTTTTGACTGATGGCACTCTTTATAAGAGGTCTAGGAGCACCAGTGCTTCTTAGGGTCATGTGACAGGAACCACTAGCGCACATTTTCAATAGAAAAAAGGAACTAGGATTTTCTTATGCTCTGTGCCCGTAGGAAAGGTGCGTCATACTTCCTAGGACTGAGCAATAACGCCCCAAAATGATAGTTTGGCCAGGTACTTCAAGGAATTTGAGCATTAGGATATTTTTTGGGTATAACATTTATTCATTATTCTAGTCAATGATATGATTTTTATCAGCAATATATATTCTTCATAAAGAAACATGGAAAACATCACGAGTTCTTATATGTGGAGGTAGATCCAATTGATAAGATACCGACCCTACTTTGTCCAGTACTTCATATGGTCCCACGTATTTGGGTGCAATTTTAGTACAAAATCTTGTTCTTAAGGTGCTCCTTTTTTGTTTGACACTTAAGAATACATGTTTCCCACACTATATTCTTTAGCTGGTACTTTTATTTTTGCATAATTTTTTTGTCTTCCATGTGAAACATTTAAGTTCTTTGTTATTTGTTGTACTATTGTTTCCATCTTGGCTAACATGTATGGTCCCAAGGTCATCCTATCCTAAGGATTTCCCCAACTTAAGGGTACTTTACAAATTCTACCATATGACAACACCTCAAAGGAGCTTATTTGAGGGAGGCTTCATAACTATTATTGCAAGAAAATACAACCAAATGAATATAGTCCTCCCATTTATTATGTTGATTCATCACATGCATTCTTAGCACATCTTCTAAAACTTGATTTACCCACTTTGTTTTTCCATCGGTTTGTGGATGGTATGTTATACTAAAATTCAGCTTTGTGTCCATTCCTGTAAATAAAGACTTCCAAAAATTGGAGATAAGTTTCGCATATCAGTCGGAAATACTTGTTTTTGATATCCCATGGAGCTTGAAAATATCTCTCATAAATATATCAGCAATGTTTATAGCTTTAAAGGTGGACTTAACTGGTATAAAGTTTGTTGTTTTGCTTAGATTTTCTACTATATCCATAATGGAGTCATTTTGTTTCTTGGTTTTAGGAAACCCGGTTATAAAATCAATAGTTATAGTTTCCCATTTCCATTTTGGAATAGGTATAGGATGCAATAATATAGATGGAAGTTGGTGAACAACCTCAACTTGCTAACATTCAAGGCACCTGACTACATATTCTATTGCTTCTCTTTTCATGTTAGGCGAGCAAAAATATTTTTTCAATGTTTTTATAAGCTTCTAATACACTATATGACATGCATAAGGACTATCATGTAGTTCTCTAAAAATTGATTGCTTTATATTTGACTGGTTAGGCACATAGGTTCGATTCTTGAATCATATAAATCCTTTTGAATTTATTTGGTACATTGTTTCAACAGTGTTTTTAGACCTGTTATTACATTTTTCCAACAAGATTTTATATTTAGGATCTTCCTTGGACACTTCTTTCAATAATTTCTTAAATTCCGATTCATATTCACTAACTAGTATAATATGCAATTCATGTTGTTGTCGAATAACATCTGTTACTATGTTTTATTTCCCTTTAATATGGTTAATTTCAAAATAATATTCGCTCAAGAATGCAATGCATTTCGCATGGCAAGCATTTAATGTATTTTGGTCAAACAAGTATTTCAATCCAACGTTATTAGTTAATAGAAATGACTTTTTCCCGACCAAATAATCTTGCCATATTTTTAGAGCATGTATAATAGCTGCTAATTCCATGTCATGCACTAGATAATTTTTTTCATGCTCCTTCAATTTTCTGGATTCATAGAAAACTACATGTCCATATTTAATTAGAAAACCTCCTAAACCATCTTTACTTGCATCTGTACAAACTACAAAATCTTTATTAGGATCAACAATTCTTAAAATAGGTTTTGTAGTCAACAAATGTTTTAATTTATCAAAACTATCTTGACATTGTTAACTCCATACAAACTCGATACCTTTCTTTTGTAAAGTGGTTATATCATTATTTATTCATGAAAACATATCTATAAATATGCGATAATACCACGTCAACCCCATGAATGATATGACATCATGCACATCCTTTGGTACAAGACATTCTACAATAAATTTAATCTTAGCAGGATCCACCGCTACACCATTTTCGGAGATAATCTCCTAAATATTGTACTTTCCTTCTATAAAAATCACATTTACTCAACTTTGTGTAAATTTGATGCTCTCTTAATGTTTGTAATACCATTTGTAAATCCTCTTCATGATCCTTCTCATCTTTAGAATAGATTATAATGTCATCAATGAACACTAATACGAATTTGTCGAAATATTAACTCAACACATTATTCATCATATTCATAAAATTTGCAGGAGCATTGGTTAATCCAAATGGCATGACCACAAATTTATGATGTGTGTACCTTGTGCAGAATTAGTTTTGTGAATGTTTTTTTCCTTAATTTGTACTTGGTGATAACCTGATCTAAGATCAAATTTTGAGAAAATTCTAGGCTCTCTGACTTGATCAAATAGTTCATCAATTCTTGGTAGGGGGTACTTGTTTTTTATAGTCATTTTTTTCAATTATTTGTAGTATATGCATAACCTAAGAGTGTCATATTTTGTTTTAAGAAACAAAATTGGTGCACCCCACAGTGACACATTTGGTCATACATGCTTTTTGTTAAGCAAATCTTGTAGTTGCATTCTCAACTATGTAAACTATGGAACACTCATATACTAAGGATCTCGTGATACAAGTGGAGATCCATGGACTAAATCTATGGTAAATTATAAATCTCTCTTAGGAGGTAATCCCGATACCTCATCAGGAAACACATTTTAAAATTCCTTAAGAAAAGGAAATTTGTCTATAGATGATTCTGCTTCACTGGATTCAATTTCCATAACCTTGATTGCAAATTGACATCCTTTCCTAGCATATTTTTTGAGTTGTATAGCTGAGATTTATCATACAGACACATGCTTGTAAATTCCTTTTATGGAATGACAATTATCCTTATCATCAATACAGTCAAAAATTTATTTAGACAATCATAATAGTCCTATGATATTCCATCCAATCCATCCCAATCAGAATATCATAAGACCCTAAGGGAAGTAGATTTAAATCTACAATCATCTCCATTCTTTTAACAATCAACTCACATCTATTAACCAGTTTTGTAACATTCCACTTCACTCATATTGCTAGTTGTACCAACCATGCATTTTTTTTTCCTTTAAAAGCTTACATTTCTCAACTAATATGGGTGCAATGTAACTCAAACTAGCTCTTGAATCTATAAGAATGCAAACATGTGTGTTTAGAATTTTACCTTCTATTTCCAGCATAGTTGATTGATGATCCGCTTGCCTATATTCAAGAGAAGCATTAATTATAGGCACATTTTTGTCTTTGTCATTGGCTATAGAAGCCTCTTGCATCGGGTTCAGGGATTCATTTTCCTATTAGTATTATGGGGATAGTTTCTATATAAATGGGGCCCATTACAACCCTAACATTTAATTAATTTTGAGTTATCATTGAATCCACTACTAAGGGCTCCCGTGCCTTTTTCTCCATTGTTAGAAGTCACATTTGGCCTATTATAATTATTATCAATGCAACTTTTGTCCCTTTCCCGAAAGGAGAAGGATTAAAACCTTTACTTCGTTGTTCCATATTTTCTTTTTTCTTAGTATTCCAAGATTTGTTCAACTCATATCTTTGTTTCAATCACATATTGCAAAACTTTGATTTTCTAATTGCTTCGTCCATAGTCTTAGGCATGTCAAATTCAATTTTATCTTTATAGGCCGGGGCGAAACAACTAATAAATTGGTATAATTTAGATTTTTAATCTTTCATGTAGGGTACATAACATTGTAAGTTAAGGAATTTAGTTACAATCTCGTCTATAGTTAAATTTCCCAATTTTAATTCATTAAACTCCTTAACCTTCTCATCATAATACCATTCTTCCATATATTTTTTCTTAAACAATTTTTTAAAAAGTTTCCATATTAACTCTTTGATGCGTATATTATTTACACTTTTAGATTCCTATCACCACACGGAAGCCTTTCTACTTAGCTGAAAAATAGCCAAACATTCTTGAAGATTATTGTCATAACTATATACTTGAAAATATCATGTTATGTTTAGCTGCCATGCTTTGGAAGCCTCCTCATATTCTATGTCAAAGGTAGGAGGTTTTAATTTCTTAAATCCCCCCTGCAGTTCTACGGATTTTATTTTTCGTTTCTTATATCTAATTTTATCACTATCTTATGATTCCTTATATGAAAATTGTGAATCTTCCGTAGTTTCCTTGGTGCTAGAAACCTTTTTCTTTTCTTTTTTCTTTTTATCGACACTACAAGAGTTGTGACCATTTTGGTTCAGTGGTCCCTTTTCTGTTAATATTTTAAGATTATTACATTTATCTATTCCTATTCTGATGTAGCTATCATTAGTTTGGCATTGTATTCTTTAATATTGTCTACATCAACCTTCAAACTTCACATTGTTTCTAACATTTCTGACTGGACTTCAGCATTACATTTAGCTTCAATTTCAACATAGATACTTGCATATTCTAAAATCGACATCCCTTCAAGTGTCGGTATCCCTTCTACAGTTTGTTTGGGTTCAACCATTACTATTAGGCTTCTATTCTCGGTACACATCAGTAATAGTTTGTTACTTTAGAAGAATACTTATTATTCTAACAGTAAACTTAAAAGGGTCATTTATAACTATTATAATTATAAACCCATTAGGTTTGAGAGTTGCAAACCTTCTCTGATACCATTTGTAACATTACATAAATCCATTAAACTCCATTCAATCCATATGCATTTTTTTTTTTTATCCTTTTCACATAAGGAGACAAGGTTAAGATTTTGATATGTAATCATCCATGTGGCTTACATTATCTTAAGATTTTTATTTAATTATCTTTCTTTCCAACCTTTAAGGGTAATATTTTTGCTCAACCCAAGACGATTTACTCTAATGCATTAATACATACATTGGAAAAAAAACTGGATTTTAAATATAAAGACTTACCCATCACACTACTAAACTGGCAGCAGGTGACTATAATTAGAGTCTTACTGAGCACTTCTGCTAAAAATTTCCACTGAAAAATGCAGGTAGGGTGGTCTCTCGTCAGTGTTCAATATGTATGTGTATATGTATATGTATATGTGTATGTGTGTGTATGTGTATGTGTATGTGTATATGTATATGTACATGTATGTGTGTGTATATATGTACATATACATATACATGTATACTTATGCATATCTGTATACATGTATACATAAGTATACATGTCTATGTATATGTATACATATAGGTATATGTCTATATATATGTATATATACATATACACATACACATACACATACATATATGTGTGTGTGTATATGTATATGTATGTATATGTATATATATATATATACATATATGTATATATATACACACACACACACACACACATATATATGTAGAGATGGGAATTTGACTGTATTATTGGCTTGACTTTAGCCAAAAGTTGACATTAAATAAGCAAACTAACAATGACACTCGAAACGTAAAGGATCCCCCAGCAATGATTAGACTTAAATACTGTGTACTCTACCTCGGAT
>LPNX010495831.1:22500-34187 GCA_001517045.1 Pseudotsuga menziesii | reverse complement strand
GTTTTTGTATGATACTTTTGTTGACTCTGCCCAGAATTGTGGAAATTATTTGATTTTGATTCATCTGTTATGTAATTTGTTCTCTACCTATACGATAACTAAAGAAGGTATATAGTGAAAGATTAATGAAGCATTATAGCCTGTAACTGTAAAACCTAATACCCATTTTGGTTATCATAGACTGGACATAGGTTATGATAATATGCTTTTAATCCTTTTTGAATCAAAAGATTATCTGTTTGTAATTAGTCTACTATTGTAATTAATTATATATTTGTTTACTTAGTTTTATTAGTTTTTATACACCACATTAACTCTATGCAAGTGGTTTATTCTCATTCTTGAAACTAGGGTTTCTACTCTAATATTTGCTCTCATTCTGTAGATATGATGATTAGGGTTATATTAATTATTTTCTTGATAAAAGAGGGGATCATATTTTAACATTTCATTAATGAAAATGTGGTTGTAATTGTTGTAAATAAAATACCTTTATATCATTAGATACTCAAGAAATTATTCTGAGAGTTTCCTATCGTTATGTTGTTGAGAAATGGTCAATGTTTTTATTATGAATTTTGTACACTGTTTCTACGGTTTTAAATATCTCTATTGATATTCCCTATTAAACTTATCAGTCTTTAGTCAGACAAGAAAATATGATTTAGTTATAATGCTCAGACTTCACTAATTCTTGAAATCACGTCACTTTTAAATAAAGTAAAACATTAACCAATAATAGTTTAGTAAAATATATAAGACATATCTGGTCATTCATAGTATAGATACTAGAATTTGTATTGCCATGATCCACCCGACCTTAGGAATCCTCGAATCTTTTCATCCTATAGGGAAGTTCCACCCCCTTTCCTGAATCATGAAGTTAAGATTCACTGTCCTCAAATTCAAGTTGCCACTGGTATTTCAGTAGGTTAACTACTGTAGAGCCTAACATTTTTCTTAAGTATTCTCTAAAGGTTCTTCTTTGGATCCTAACACCTCCCAGATTCTCATTAGCAGCTCCATGCTACTTAATAAACTACTCAGGGCCTATACTCTAATAATTCTTTGACAACTTTGTTCTCTTTTTATTTTTCTTCTTGTTCATTTTGTGCATGCTCTTCCTATATTTGCCTAAGACTTTTGTAGCTAGTAACTGACTACCTCAATATTGGCCACTTTTCCTCATAAGGATAGATGAGATTTCAATTATTAAAATAAGTTTAGGTTTTGTGAATTGAATGTATGGTTTCCTAACTTCTCCTATCAAAATATTCACATTTATATTTTCTTTTTAAATAAAATTTAATACAAGATTTAGCAGTATTCACCATAAAAAAATAGAAATATAGTTACTTCAATGTTATGAGGCAATTACAATCCTACATCGCTAAAATATTGTCACCATCCTCGGTGACCATTCGTTTTGATTAAAATTTTGAAATAAACCAGGATAAACTTGTCTCATAAGATACCATCCCTACTCTCTTTAGTACTTCAAAGGGTCCCATGTATCTGGGTGCGATTTTCATACAAAATATTGTTCTTAAGGTGCTCCTTTTTTCTTTGACCCTTAAGAATATATGTTCCCTTGCACTATATTCTTTAGATGTTCAGTTTCTGTCTATGTAATGTTTTTGTCTATCATGTGCAACCTTTAAGTTCGACCTTATTTCTTGTACTATTGTTTCCATCTATGCTAACAATTATGGTCCCAAGGTCATTGTATCATCGAGATTTCACCAACTTAAGGGTACTTTACACCTTCTACAAAACAACACCTCGAAGGGGATCATTTTGAGGGAGGATTGGTATCTTCTATTATAATAAAATTCAACCAAATGAATATAGTCCACCCATTTACTAGGTTGATTCATCACATACAGTCTGTGGATGGTATGTTGTACTAAATTTCATGTTTGTGTTCATTCTTATAAATAACGACTTCCAAAAATTGGAGGTAAATTTCCCATCTCGGATGGAAATAACTGTTTTTGTTATCCTGCAGAGTCTAAAATTTTTCCGCATAAATATATCAGCAATTTTTATAGATTTAAGGGTGGACTTAACTAGTATAAAGTGTGTTGCTTTGCTCATTTTGTCTACTACAATCATAATGGAGTCATTTTGTTTCTTGGTTTTAGGAAAACCAACTATAAAATCCATATTATATTTTCCCATTTCCATTCTGGAATAGGTATAGGCTGCAATAATCCAATTCAATGTTGGTTAACACCTCAACCCGCGACGTTCAAGGCACCTAGATACATAGTCTGCTACTTCTCTTTTCATGTTAGGCCGGTAAAAATATTTTTTCAATGTTTGTATAAGCTTCTAATACCCTGGATGACCTATAGAAGGACTATCATTTAGTTCTCTAAAAATTATTTTCTTTATATCTGACTGGTTAGGCACATAGATTCGGTTCTTGAATCATAAAAATCCTTCTGAAACTGTTTGGCACACAATTTCAAAAGTGTTTTCATATCTGTTATTACATTTTTCTAGCAAAGTTTTATATTCAGAATCTTCCTTGGACAATTATTTCAATAATTTCTTAAATTCTGATTCATAATCACTAACTAGTACAATATGCAGTTCATGTTGTTGCTAACTAAGAGAATTTGCTACTATGTTTTCTTTCCCTTTAATATTCTTAATTTCAAAATCATATTCGATCTAGAATGAAATCCATTTTCCCTGGCGTGATTTTATTGTGTTTTGGTCAAAGCAATATTTTAATCCAACATTTTGAGTTAATAGTAAGAACTTTTTCCCTACCAAGTAACGTTGCCATATTTTTAGAGCATGTATGATAACTGCTAATTCCATGTCATGCATTCAATAATTTTTTTCATGCTCCTTCAATTTTCTGGATTAGTAGAAACTTGAATGTCTATATTGAGTTAGAACACATCCTAAACCATCTTTACTTGCATATGTACAAACTACAAAATCTTTATTAGGATAAAAAATTCTTAAAATAGGTGTTGTAGTCAATATATGATTTAATTTATCAAAACTATCTTGATATTGTTGACTCCGTACAAACTTTATACCTTTCTTTTGTAAAGTGGTTATAGGATTAGTTATTCGTGAAAGATTCTCTACAAATCTGCGATAATACCCTATCAACCCCATGAATGATTCTCTTGACCAAGTATCATACAAAATAAAGTAAATTTATTTCTAAAAGTAACATTGCCTTATGTTAATTGTTACATTTTTTTGTATGTAAGAAAGAGTTATATTGTATACCAACAGGAGATACATATTGATGATATCACAACAGCTACCCATATCTTCAATTTGAAAACCCCATCGATAAAAGCATAATTTCATCAATAGTTAAGGACTCCAAAACTACCCCTCCTTGTGGGGGAAAATAGAGATTTTTACTATATATAATAGTAAGCATAAAACAGAAGGATAAAAATCATAGATTTAAATATCGACAACAAATAATAAATCAACAATATCCATACTATATCTATCTAAGACATCCAAAATACCCATAAACCGAGAAACGAAGCCTAGTTCATGGAATTTGGTGATCGTTCAATGTCCCTTCCTTTCTAGATTGCTTCACATTGGTGACAATTCCACCATCAACAACTTTCTTAGGCATGATTATACATGATGCCATCCTTCCATAATTTAACAAGCTCCTCATCACCCTTTTCTTTCACCCCAACACTCATCAACACGTGATCCAGGAGCCCCTTCATTACCGTGAACATTGTCAATGTTTTCTCATATAGGTCCAACCACGCCCTAGTCATCCCAAGGTCTTGGATGCACTCATATAGAACCGCAAATTCATCCATAGGCTTACAATATTCCAATTATTCCCATGGGCCCTTCTCTACTTCCTCAATTTCCTCTTGAATTGTTTGTAGAATCATTGCCTTGTAACACTAAGAATCCTGAGAGGCCTTGAATTGTTCCCAATTAGCATGCATCGAGCCAACTTTGTCTCCTGCTTTCAATTATCTGTGCGTATCCATCACATGAAGCCCCTAGTTCCTAGAGTCTCCTCAATTCATAGTGAATTCCTTGTCGAAGACTTCCCCAAAAACTGACATTGTCAACATCAACACTCCACACATTTCCACCATAACCTTGTTTGAGCTCATTTCATAATATCCTTGAAATCCAATGACTACTTCACCCAATTTCCACTATACAAAGATACTTACTTTGAGTGTACCCATGGGAAATCCTTGGCCCTTTTGAGAAATCATTCCACACAAATAACACTTACACTGCCCCCAGTTCTCGATCTATGCCATAATCCTCCTAACTACCATTGTGCTCCCCTCCTCGGTTCCTTGACACCTCATAACACTATAGTGGGTCGATGTACAACCTCCATCTCTCAACATGTATCCTGAGTCTTCTTCCATGTGCATACTCTTGTTCACCACGTGTATCCTGGGATCTTATGTTAATTGTTACATTACACACAATAACTATTTGCAATAAAATTAACATAAATGTTAGTTTCTCATCTCTAGGAGTAACAACCTAAATCCCATATTATTTAACTTTCTAAAATTTGTTCTCACATTTTAATGAGCATTCATTTCAGGGACAAAATTTGTAGTGCCAAAGTTTACTTCCAAGTAGCGAGGAGGCAAGATCATGTGCATCATTATTGAAATTTTAAATAACATTAATATAATCAAGATTCTAGGACCATTTAGATATATAAGTTACACCAAAATACTGGAGCAACTAGGAGCATTGAAATATATTTCCACCAAAATACTATGACCATCCATACAGATATCATCCCTTTGTTACAAAAGGCTAGTTTTGGGATTTATAGGGAGCAACTTAAATCTAGCCTACTAATTCCTCTCTTCAAAATCCATGAAATCATAGTCTAGGTGTAGTATTATGGAGGTAAGTATCCAAATAATTCTCCATGATTATTTCCATTGAAAAATAGTTTATTTCCTAGGGTTCTTAACTGCTTTCTATGATATGTTTTTTCTATCCTTTTGAGTCAATGTGTAGGTTGAGACTGATAGTTTGATCGAATCACACAACTCTTTCAAGTTACAATTCACTACTTAACCATTCGAATCTCATAACCGCTTGTCCATAATATGTAATGATTTTTAATCACGACTAATGTGAGAATAAAGGGATATCACACACAAAACTAGGCATGCTCAATTGAATGGTTAACTCTATATGATGGTGTATAAATATCTTGTATATGATGTATTTCACTATATTAAGTAGTACGACTACTTAAACATTACAAGTGAATGAAATTATGGTGATAACAACTCTTAGGGTGATGTATATAGATGAACTTGAAATAAAAACCATTTTGAATTCATAATTTCCTTCAATGTACCTTTTAATGCACTTATATGAAACTTATATCAATGGAGTACAAACTTAAGTGGAAGATAATAACCATAATGTGTATATGTTCACCTACGGTGGCATGAATACCAAATCAACATATCCAAAAATAAATAATTGCTAGAATTCTGATCTATATAAGAAGGAGATTGGAACCATGAAAGAACAACATTTAATGAGTGTATAATCACAATAGATTATAGACACAATTTTACTCTCCTTCAAGAAAATATATTTTTTGTACTATATGAAAATGGTACAAGTAAAACTACTTATGATCATCAAATTGTAAGACCCATTGTAGTATGATCTAATGAAATTTTAATTAATCCAAAGACAAAGAATGAAAACTCTAGTGATCTTGAATCATTTATGAAGAGTGGATGACATTGTTTGATTTATATTAAGTGTGAAATGTTTTCTTAAATAAAGGAATTAATAATTATGGAACACTCAAAGTACCTAATATACATGAAAATACTCTCTCATCAACACATGAGTGCACTCAATTAAGAGAAACAAATTCATTAATGGAGGTCCCAGAACCATATTCAACACCACAACTTGCATAATAGTGACGTAAGCTACAACTTCATAAGTGTCAAGGCATGGAACTAATGGTGTGTTATAATGCCTTGATTGTAAACACACGGCAGGAAACTGATAGTATTGTTGATCTACATAGTTGGACACTAGAATTACTATTGTAATTGAAGGCCTAAACTATAAACACTAAGGTAGGAAAATTGATAGTGAAATTAGATTCTTGTAGTGTATGTGGAAAAGTAGGGATATAAGAAAATAAAATTGGATGATATAAGGAAGGTCAATTAAAGGAGACATTTCCAATGCAAATCCTCCTTGGATGGAAGCATTGTAGTATATTCTAAGCTAGATTAACCATCCAATTAATGCTCCTTGAATGGAAGCATTGTAGTATATTTTAAGCTATATTAACCATCCAATTAATGGAGACATGGACAATTAGTACATATAAGGAGTCTACTTTTAAGAACCTAGAGTTGCCTCAACCATTATGGCATCGAGATCAATATAACTCTATACTTTGAGATAGGGTTTCTCCATAAAATCAAGTATACAAATAAAATTGATTCGAGGAGGAAGGGAAAAGTCATGTATCTCACTAATGCTTCTCAATATGCAGAAGACATATAAAAAAATATTTATATTATACATACGACATGCTTTCATAAAAATATCAAATATAAACAAATAGCATGTTTCATGGGGGCATAGAAATAACGAGATAACAAAATATCTGAGTTATTACAACTCCCTTGAAAAAAAGGATTGCAATGTAATTCAATAAAATAATTGTGAAATTTTTCCTTGAAACACAAAACAAAAGATATCCCAAACATATCTATAATAAATGAATAAGTGTTTATCAAACATCCATTCAAACTTGGTTAAACATTGAAGTCTTCCTAACATATAATGTTTAAAATAAAAGGATACACATATATTATATATAAATTAGACCTAAGCTAATTAGCACTAAGCCTATGTAGGACCATATATTCCAACATCTTATGGGATGACATACCAACTACTTTAGACTTTACATTAATTATGTTGATTAGCTAAGATATTTATCCATCAATCATAATAAAAGTTAATTTAGGCAACTATGTGTTCCTAAAACATCTAATTAAACTTACTTAAGTATAACCGTATCTAATAACCAAATAAAAAAGCATTACATTTCTTGTTTTTTAAACTAGACCTACATTAATTAGCACTAATCCCTATCAAAACCACCCAATAACAACCTATGTGATCATATAAATTTACTTGATAACCAAATAAGAAAGCATTACATCTCTTATCTATGTAAACTAGACCTAGGTTAATTAACACTAACCCCTATGAAAACCACCCACTAACAACCTATGTGATCTTATGGCGACCACTTTAAGCTTTATGTTAATGACATTGATTATTTATATATGATAATTATATACTAAGTAATTTTAATTAATTAAAAATAAATTATACTAAAATACATTTACATAATTATGTTAATTTTTATGTGTATATAGAAAAAATAAAGTTTTAATATATAGAGAATATATTTTTAATTTATTATGTTCAAATTCATTATTTTTTAAGAAAGAATAGTGATGTAATATTTAGCAAATTCACTTTATCATTTTCTTTGGGGTTGAGGTTTCACTTTGTTGATGAATACCTTATCATATACAATCATAAAGTATGGTTTAAATTGTAAAAAAATGTCAAATTGTTATAGGTAGTGGGGATGTAAAACACGGAGGATTATAGATATTGGTATATGAAAATGGGCAGATCCAGGTCAGATACATTAATGATGTTGATAACCCAAAATATATATTGGTATACAATAAAAATTAATTTAGAGAACTATGTGTACATAAAACATCCAATTAAACTTGGTTAAGTATTGAACTTATTTAATAACAAAATTAAAAAACATTACAATCTCTTGTCTATGTAAACTAGACCTAAGTTAATTAGCACTGACCCCTATCAAAACCACCCACTGACAATCTATGTGGTCATATGGCCATCACTTTAAACTTTATGTTAATGACAATAATTATTTACATATAATAATTATATAGTAAACCATTTTAATTGATTAAAAATAAATTATACTATAATAAATTTAAATAATTTTTAATGTTAATTTATATCTTTATATAAAAAAAATAAGTTTTAATATAAAGATAATAACTTTTTTCTTTATAATGTGGAAATTTATTATTTTTAAAGAAAGAATGATGATGTAATATTTAGCAAAGTCACTTTATCATTTTCACTAGGGTTTCACTTTGTTGACCAATGTCTTATCATATTCATTCATAAAGGAAGTTTTAAATTGTATAGGTAGTGGAGATGTAGCCCATAGAGGATTATAGGTATAGGTATAGGTATAGGTTTTAAATGCTTTTTTACTATTTTATTTTCGATCCTATGTGTGCCATGTAAGCATCATCTAGGTGATACATCTCACTCACTCAGGTTCTAGAAAGTGCCTCTCGACACAATAAATATTTTTTGACATACAAAAACCTTAAGATAAAAAAAGTTACACCTCAAGAAATTGGATCCCTCTCAAGATTTGAGATGGATTTATGCTCGTTATTAGTCTTCCATTATTGATAACAAACTTCATTGATGATGACAAGAAGGAAAAGGAGTATGAGGTGTTTAAATGCAGCTTCTTCATCCAATTGTGATTGAGACATACTAGTTGTAATATTTTTATTTTTTATTTTTTCTTCGTATGCATCTAATTTATAGTGTGAATTGATCTAAACTATGTGGATGATAGTTGTGTCTTTTTTTATCATCATATATCCATCTTAACTCTCTCTCTATCAATCCTTGGAAGGGATCAAATCCCCTGAGGTGAAAACCCATTTTAGAGTCCTTAATTTGAGGAAAGGTTTGCACCTCAAGGGATTTGATCCCTCTCGACCCCTTAATAGAACTGGTTTCAATCACATTGGTTGCATCAAAGAATTACAGGATCAAAATATTGAATTTTAATAAAGTAATAATCATGTTCAGTGATAATAAATATGAAATAATGCAATGAAATTAATTATGAAAATAATGCAAAGATTTAATTATGAATTACATATATATTACAAAGTGATAAATCTCAACATGTCTTCTTCTATTTTTATTAAAGCCGCTCCTTCCCCCTTTTCCATATTCTCATATTGATCATATGTGAAAGGATATTGAGTTCGAACACCATTCACCCTTAATTAAATATATTGTTGTAAATATGATACCTTGTCTTTGTTTATTTCCAATATTTATAGTTTCTTTATCCAATGTTTAAAATCCCTATGACTTATGGATTGTCAAACCCTAAGCATGTTTGAATAGAAATTCTCCTTGTATGTATCATTGTAACATTTTATTCAATGAAATTTAATGATCATGAATTCCATGTATATTTAATCGAATGATATCATAAAAAATATAACATCATTGAAATCAATGCATATTAACAACACTATTATAACATATAACATTTTCCAATGCACATATTTCAAAGTAGAGGAATATTAGATCATAATGAAAATATCCATATCAAGATGTATATCAATAGATCAAAGATGCATCTTAACAATACTAAGAAAGAACATTCCTAAAATCAAAGCAATGCAACAAACTTCGATTACTAAATTCTCAAACTTTGTTTATTAAATTTTCACATTAAATTATCTTTCTTTATTTCCAACATTTATAGTTACTTTCTCCAATGTTAATCCTTTTGACCTATGGATTGTCAAAACCCAAGTGAGTTTCAATGGAAAATTTCCTCATCTCCATCATTATAACAATTTCTTCTTTGAAATTTAACAATGAAGTATATGTATACTTAACATAATGTTATCATACAAAATGTAACAACGCCAAAATCAATGCATCTTAACAATACTATTAGATCATATTGCATTTTACAATGGATATATTTCAAATTAAAGGTATGTTTGATCATAATGCAATCTCCATCTAAAGGCATACATCAATAAATCATAGATGTTCCGTAGTGTAACTTACTCAGATTAGGGATTTGAACAGTGGTTCTATCTACATGGATAATTGTGGAAACTGAATCATATTACTTTTTCAACTATTTAATTAAATGATATCATACAAACACAATAGAATTTGAACCCATAATCCAATGGTAGAATCAGACGAGATCCGACATATCGTACAGATGTGTCGGACAACAATGATGAAAAGTACTGATCCTTTTAAATTATTTTAGCAGCGTTGAATTTCAGACGGTGTAGGCATAGGTTTTTCGACAGCGATGTCATCGGAAAATGTGATAGCTATATCATTGGACTTTCAACACTAGTGCATAGGTTTTCAATGGATATGTCCTAGGAAATTCGATGACCTTGTCATAGGAAATTCGACGGCCTTGTCGTAGGAAATTCGATAGCCCTGTGTAGGTTTTTCGATGGATATGTCATAGGAAATTCGACAACCTTGTCATACGAAATTAGACGGCCTTGTCATACGATATTCTGTGGCCTTGTCGTGGGAAATTATTCTAACTATTATAAGAATAACAATTTAGATGAAATTTTTCCTTATAATGGCTTAGAACATTATATTTCTAGTTTTACAACGTTAGAAAATTTTGTTTGGTTTTGACATCTTAAATGACCATTGACCAAGAATATTGGGTCATAGACCTTAAATTGTAACTCTCAATTTTGTCACACATAGCAGTCCCATAGATAATTCTCATGGCCAAAAGTACTTAATCTTCAAGAAAAATAAACCTTGAAAATAATTGTAACTCAACAAACCTTGTGGCCCAACTATGTGCCTATGCATGTGGTGAGCTTAATTCCTTGATGATGCAATGCAATATGAGATAATGTGTTAGCTCACACTATAATAAACTTAATATTCTTATGACCATGACAAAGGAAATTTAGGTTCTTAACTTTTTCTTTGTTACACAATAGTGTGTTTTCATTTACACCACTTTCTGTTTACTTTCTATTTGTATCGTCGCCATCGTCCTCATCCTCATCATCAATATTTTTATCATCATCATAGTCATTGTTGTCATCATCGTCATGATGATGATCATCATCATCATCATCGTCGTCGTCGTCGTCATTATTATCATCAGCATCATCATTAGCATCATCGTCATCATCATCCCATCATCATCATCATCATCATCACCATCGCCATCATCATCAGCAGCAGCAGCAGCATCATTAGCATCATTATCATCATCATCATCATCATCATCATCAACATCTCATCATCATCATCATCATCATCATCCTCGTTTCCATCATCATCATCCTCATCGTCATCATCCTCATCCTTGTTTCCATCATCATTCCTCGTCGCCATCATCCTAATCCTCGTCGCCATCATCATTCCTCATTGCCATCATCATCATCCGCATCCTAATCCTCATCATAACTGTTATTATCATCATCATAGTCATCATCGTCATCATCGTCATTATCGTCATCATCATAATCATCATCATTATCATCAATATCATCATCAACATCATCATTAGCATCATCATCATCGTCATCATCATCCTCACCATCGTCATCATCATCATCATCAAAATCACCTTCATCATCGACATCATCATTAGCATCATCATCATCATCGTCCTTGTCACCATCATCATCATCCTTGTCATTATCATCCTCATCCTCATCGTCATCATCGTCATAATCATCATCATCATCATCATCATCATCATCATCATTATCATTATTATC
>LPNX010495831.1:0-17500 GCA_001517045.1 Pseudotsuga menziesii | reverse complement strand
TCTGGTAGCTTTTGAAATGTTGAAAGGAACTTAGAGAAGGAAGAGTTGTAGGTGGCTATCTACTAATTGTTTGACAAAAGTCCTCAACCAAGTAATTGTCCACTAAGTGTTTGACAAAATGCCTAAACCAAAATTTCCATATCTCCCTCATTCATATTTTGAGGCCAGTAAAAATATACAGGGTTCAACTCAAAGATTCAACCAATAAATTTCCAGAAATCCCAGTAACCCTTTTTTGGGTCCATAATCGATCTAGCAAAGTGTATTAATTAGGCCCCTTCTAGGTTGATTTTTTTTTACTTTGAAAGAGACCCATTTGATCTGGAGAAGTGAATTTTAGTACTATACAGTTTCTTTAGGTTTTCACCCATAAATTTTAAATAATGACCTTAGATTTTGATTTCATCTCCCTCAAAAAAACCTTTATTGTTTACCTTCTGGAGGACAAATCTCACTCAATTTTAGTTCGATTTTCACCAAACAAAAGGCAATGCGTTAATTATACTTGTAATTTATTTATAATGAACTTAGGAAATTTCAGTTTTAGATAAATTTTGAAAGGTAGATTAGATAGAACAACTTTCATGCCAAGAGGCATTTTTCCCATTTTGAACCTAGTTTGAGACCATTTTTTATAAATGATTGGGGGTACATTTGTCAGAACAAATTTCCCTCTGAGGCATAGATGAATGTCCCTATGCAAGTGCCATGACTTGAACCACCTTGGAATCCATTAATAACAGTTTTGTGGGCTTTCATCTCCATAGTTTGTAGCATCTAATTGATGATTAGCCATCACAAGTGTCATCGAGGGAACATATCCCAAATCAAATGATGACATGGAACTCCTAATTTTATCTTCAAAGGATTTTGTCAAATCCATTTCTTTCTCTCGAATTGTAACTTTTTGATAAAAATAATATTAATTTTTGCATATACGGAAAAAATATATTTTTGAAGTTAAAAGTGATTTGACTTAGAAAAATGGCCACTTCTCCAAAAGTGACAAGTATCTTGTAAATCGTCAAGCCTCTTTTGACCGAAGGGATTACACCTAACCCTAACCTCTCAAATCTCTTTATATATGAGGAGGGTCCTTTGTAATAGTTAACATTTATTCAACAAGGAATATAAGCTCTGTTGGTATTTTTTTAGATTTTTTAGTGCTATACTCACTTGTCCACATTCATCTATTGAGATTTTGTATATACTTGTTAAGGTTTGAGGGGTAGTAGTAGTAGTTGTTTATGTTGGCTCCTTTGAGGGATTGTTTAGCTATGTTACTTGTATTATTTTCTTGGGTTTAATATGTTGGTTTTACATTTTCTTTACTAATAGTTATTGTTTGTCATATATATTGGCTTTTGTGCAAGTTTTCTGAAGAATAGGTATTTGTTTGCTTAGTAATCTATGTTTGCTTAAATAATTTTGATTTGGAATTATAAAAAACAAGTTCTCTATGTAGAAGAAATATTTATTTAGCATGTATTTATACTTGTATGGAAAATCTGAAAAGACTGTGTTCATAATATAGTTTAAAATTTGAACTTCTCTTCCCTTGAATTGCCCTCTCACTCTCTATGTGAGGTGAGGGTCACTGTTACTACATTGCATTGCAGTTGCGTCCTTTCCCACGTTTAATCTTCGAGTTGTTTCTTTTCTTATATTTTGACAACTTTTCATACTTTAGCATATAGTTCCTCAAAACCAACCCCTATTTAGGAATTATATCTCTTACCTCTCATTAAAGGGTGGAAATATTCAAAACAATTCCCATAAATGATGTTGGTGGGGCTATAAGGTTGGATGATTCCATGAATATCCTAAAACATGCTCACAACTGCCCATCACATGCTCCACCATCATTTTACTATTGCATTTAACCTCCAACAGTAGAAAAATATCCTAGGGCATTATCAAGAATGGTTTCACCCCCTCTTCAAGAGTGATCAGAATCCCACATGTATTTAATTTCTCATATTATATTGTTTATGATTTGTGAAAACAGACTTCTGCTGTGTCAAAACCTGAGTAAATTACTTATCAATAAGTATAGGTTCAAACATATATTTTATAGATTTGCATATTTAGTTCAAGAACACAATCTGATTACTCTTGTTTATTCTTTAATACATTATATGATATATGCTAGTGTTTGTATTATGCATTGCATGTTTTCAATTTTTTAGGTTGTTATGGATGGGAGGACACGACTCAAAACTGAAATAGAGGTTGATTCTCTAGAATTACTAGCTTGCCTTCAGGTAATGCTATTTTTTTTTAATTGTAGAAAATGAGGGACCTCTCAATAGTTTTTTAAATCCTTGCTAACATAGCAGTCATACTGATCAAGAAAAGTATCAATATTTTTTCTATTTTTATCTTGAAATTGATGCTTCAACTTCATTTATGGGAAGCATGGCATGGTTGGTATTTATTTTTGAATTTTTATAATTGTGATTTTTTTGTAAACAAAAACTAAGTGTTTTTATTAATGTATAGGAGTAATAGTACATCATATTTGCAATTTTTTTATGCCAGGACTGATATGGCTTGAATGGCCCTTATTACTGAGTATATTCAGAAAATTCAATTCACCACAAGAATCTAGGTTTTAGACCCCATATAAAGGATCACCACTAGAAAACAAATCATATTAACTACGTTATATGCCTGATAAAAGACCAATTACTTATGTTTAGACATACTATTGTCAGGGTTGCAAACACCACTAGCATAGTTTATTTGTGGAGGGCCCTTAGTGAGGTGAAAATGGGCCATGTATCAAGGATATATAAAGTACCATAACCTAATTCCATATTTTGAATTGGAAATCTTTGCAATGAATTTATTTGAATTTGGAGAACATATTCATACTTAGCATTATCAATGACATTAGGGACACAACTCGAAACTACGATATTTAAATCATTATCTATAGTTACCTGTTGACCTTTCTGCTAACATTGTAGCCTAAGAGAAATTTCTTGTTATTCATCATATGTATAATTACCCTAGATTCTACAATCCATCGCTATGAAGAAGTTGAAGACAAAAAATCATAGTGCACTGCAAGATGTGCAGGGTTAGAAGTACCAAAATTGTCTTCAAAGAGGTTATTGTTGCTAGTTGTTTGTCTAGTGACATATTCAATCCTTTGAAAATGGATACACTCTTTCAAGGAACGTCCCTCCTTATGGTAATAATAGCTAACCATTCTCTTTTTCTTGGAGGATTTGTGAGTTTCCCTATTGAATCCTGTTTAGATGTGAATGTGGTAACCTTAGAGGGGCTAGGATTTTTAAATTCTGCAAGGTGACTTGATGCTAGATAAGGTTTGAAAATACATCCCATAAAGAGGGAGAAGCAGGTTCCTTGAGCTCTAGAAAATGATAGAAAATTTTTTAGATGTAGGAGAAATATTATTCATAACAACTCTTACATATTTCAAAAGAGTTCCAAGCATGATGATGGTTCTTAATTCTAGGTAACATGAGCACCACACTCAAAATAGGAACCATTACATCCACTTCACATTGGATGCATTGACAGGGATTTGTTTCTAGCTAGTAGTTTCTTCATTTATAATTGGTGGCCTTTGACGAATGCTGAAGTTCTTGATTTAGTATAAGCAATCGCCATCTACAGAGGTTGGAAATTTCTCATAGTAAATAGGATGCTTCCACATTCTTCCATGAATGTTGTAGGAGTCTAACTTAGACTCACAAGTCAAATGCCAATTATGTTGAATAGACATGTCTAACCCATTGATCTATGTACAAAAGGCATAGAACAAAATGCACTCATTTTGCTTGATTTTTACCCGGCTTTTTAGCAGACAACCAGCAGACCTGCCAAAGTCATGGAATTCTGGAATATGTAGTATCATCTATGACCATTGCAACAGGTTCTTATTGAATTTTGCATCATGTATAAATTGTAACCTTTCATCTTAATAACAAGTTGATCTTCTTTCCTGAAATTGAATATATATTTTGTATTTTCCCATTGAAAAAATGTCTTCTTTCATGAAATCTAGTGTTTTTTAATGTGTCAACCCCATATTTCATCCCAGTCAGGTCAACTCTTACCCCTTGATCTATCCCAGTGGAAACTATTAACCTTTCTAGTTATACTTTCTTGTAAATGGAATATAATTGAGAAGAAGACTAGTGTATGCTTCGAAAGGAAATTAACATACAATGGGGAACTCTAGTTTAGACCTGAGATCTAATATTGCTTATTAGCTTGTGCTGAAAATGGGGAACTCTTACTAAGTGTGATGGCTCTACACTAAAAACGTTAGATGAGATGTTGAGAAAAAATCCCCCGTGAGAAGAATGGAGGTAGAATCTAGAGTTTAACCATTGTTTCACACAAGCAAATTTATGTTATCCAAAAAAAACTGTTAAATTGTTATTCACTTTTTCTTCTACACAGAAGTACATGACCCTCAATCGACACTACTCAAACAGAAGCAAATTCTTTTCACCTTCGAAGCACTCATAGAGTCAATGGATAATTTTTATGAAAGCAACAAGATCAGAGGGGGATGCTTTTGCTCTGTATATAAGGTTCTTGTACCTGTCATTGTTTTATTTTGTAAAGAAAAACATGGTCTGCATTAAAAAGAACGGATTAATGAAAAACATATATTACATGTATCTGGGAGAAATATGGAAACATTCATTGAAGTTAGCAACCATAAAGAGGCATTCCTTGTCACCTGTTCCATATGTTGAGCATGATAACTAGTCAATGATCTAGTATGTTTTCAATCTGCCTTCAACCCAATTTTTGAAGATATTCAGCATCGTATCCCAAACTCTTACTGCCCATTGATTATTCAAATTTCCACATCTAATATTTGGAATTTAATGTAGTGACCCTCTGTCCTATAAGAAAAAAAAATCACTTGGTCTACAAAGATTTCACACTCTCTCTAACACTTGGAAGTTGCAACCTTTGTTTTATGGTTTGCCCGACAATGGTTATGTTATGAAGGAACACATAAATCCCTTGTTCTACTGAAGAAAAGCTCTATTCTACAAGGAAATCTCCACAAACAACAATAAATGAAATATGATTATTTCAGTAAAGTCCAAGTATTTGGTGCTGATGATGGAGATTCCCTTGCAGAATAGAGATTTACTTCAATGGAACAGGTCATTACAACAATAGTTACGAGGATAGGTGTTTATATATTATCTCATATTTTGGACTTTCCTCAGTGGATTAACAAGATTAACTGGAGTGAAACAAGTGTATAATGTAGATTCATTTCATGGTTGTCTTATATTTTTATGCTTAAATACATCTTAAGATTTAAATAAGCTTCAAAAATCACTATGTAATTAGTTATAAATATATATTTCACTGAACTTTTATACTTTGTATCAGTTTTTGTTTTGTGTTTATTAAATAGTATTTGTTTTATGTTTTTTTAAAGCTAAATATTTATGTTATATGGATATTTATAAGGATCCGGTTTAATGTTTACTATTTGTTTAATAGACACCCATCTTTACAAAACTAAGTAGATAGTTATATCTATGAATGTTCACCACCCACCGCAATGCGAGTTTATGTGTTCCTTCATAACATAAGCTATTAAGCATTCCCTGGCAAACCATAAAATGGAGTTTCCATTTGCTGGACAGAGACTGAAGATCTTGACCTTGCATCTATTTGTAGACATAGTGATCTTTTCTTAGCCACATGAGGGAGGTCACTGCATCAAGTTTGGTATAACATCGTGGTGATAATTTCCTTGCATTACTTTGTAGACAGATTGCTCTACAAAGTAGACAGAGCGCTCTTTTTTTCATTGCAGGACAGAAATATGTCTCTTTATCTACTTGTTACTTTTTAGTACGAAGAAAAAGTGTAAAAATGTTAACCTGTTTTCCCCAACCAGGGTTCCCCATTTGAATGTGGTTCATTGTCCTCTATTTCTGATGGGTAAGTCTCACTAAATCACTAGCTACATTATAAAAAGTGCAAGCCAGCCAACAAAAATAAGTAGCCTTATTTCTTACATTAATTTGAATTTTAAATTTTGTGGGCTGATAAGTAGTGACTGAATTTCTAGTTTCCGGGACTCCAGGCATCGGTGACCCCAAATGTAAGTTGAAGGTGATGTCATAATGAGATAAAATTGCAACCCAAGTACCAACAGTGTCCACTTCCCACCAAACGCCAGTATACTCTGATTTTGATTTTCAGTGCCTTCTTTACACCTAGAGTTCATTGTCACTGCGCCCTCCAGTGTGCACCATTCCACACTCTACCATTTCTCATTCCCTTTATTAGATAGCTTAGGTTGCATGCTCACATAGATCTAAACCCCAAAGAACCTACCATTATTTCAAGCATCCACTTTGTCATAATCTTGTGCTTGTACTTGCTGACATACTCTATAACATATTGCAATGGTGCATTGAAATATACACTCCTGAAAGAAGATCTATCTTCTCAAGGCTAGGCACTAAAATTGGTCCAATAAATAAAGAACTCCTCCAAGACATGATGGACATTGAAATGGAGATAGATTAATAAATTTAAAAAGTAGAATCAAGACCTCATGCTAGCTAAATATACAATCTTACAAGCCTCATCCTCCATAGATCCTACCGATCAATTTTCGATCAAAACTAGGCATTCAAGTATCCTTTCCCAATCATCATTTAGATTCCACATGCCAAGTCTTCCATTTGATTAAATATTATAGTGATAATTTTTGAAGCTACCATAGTTAAAGACAAGAACCACTCTCAACCAATGGAAAACCTCAGAGTTGTTAGGGTCTTGAAGATATTCATTCCTATTGCAGATTTTTTTTGTGCTTGTGATGAGTTGAGCTCTATTTTCATCCCCTTTTTAGACCCATAATCCAATGTTGGTATTTTTATTTAACTCTGATGCTGGAAAAGGTAAATTGGGTAGAGTTCATCACCACAAGCATACTTCAAGTGCTTCATTGCTATCCTTTTGGTGATCAAGTGTGCTCATCACATTTATTTGTATTTTCCCAAGGGTCTGCTTAGGCTGTATGTAGTATATCTTTTAAAAATGAGAACAGTGTTCACATATTCTTGAGATTTAGATAATTCCAGAGGCCTTAAAGTAACTTTCAAACTCCCTCAGTGACATGTACCCCTTGGTAAATCAATTCCTTGATCAATCATAAACATAATGCTTGGGTACCATTTGTTTAGGATGTTTCTTGTCCTCTGCCTACAATGGACTTTAAGAATTCCATTTTATACCTCCTAGTTGTTCTTCACATGTATAGAATTAGATGGGTTTGAGTGTCTGATCCAAATAGCCTGGCTTCGAGGTTCTTTCCCAAGGAAAAAATGGTTTTATTTAAGAAATCCCATATGCAGCCATGACTTTTGATAATGTTGTGAGCTATAATAGGCAATTATCTGAAATTTTGATGTTGTACATCTATTTAAATAGAATCATAGTCTGAATCAATTCCTTGCTTGGTCAGGTTTGATATCCTTATGAGTTTATTTGCATTCCATTTCTCGAGCTTAGGAAAGACTAAGAATGTTACATGGATTCTCATTAAACAATGCTTTCTTGAGTTTTCTAAGTAATTGTTCATCTGGGTAGTTCCTTGGAAGTTGACAGTAATATACACTAAACATAAGAGCCTGTTTGTGAAATGATATGAGTACATGTATCTGGAAGAAGTGAAATTTATTCCATTGTGATGGTTTTTAGAACTGCCTGTTTCAGCTACGTTGTCTAGACTCTATACTAGTAACAATATTTTTATCCTTGTTTGTGATTGTAAAGTAAAATTATAATGTAGTATTTTGAACTTTTTAAATGGGCTGTTGATATAAATTCAAATCATTGGAAGACTTTGGTGTGCCTCTGCATCTGAACTGCAGGATTATGTTTATCTTAACCTGTCCTGTGCATGAAAATAATTCACAATTTTTTTTCATAAAGAACAATTATTAATAGCATATGTCACTGGCAGTGGCATTGTTGACAGTTGAAATATGGTTTGAATTTGATGGTATTCATGTTGCCAAAATATATTTTGCTAGTTTAAGCTTCTTGTTTATGAATTTATCGTAACATTATATACTTGTAACCTAGAGAAACACCCAATCAGTTTACATTACAATAATGTTCACAAGCAAGATATCTTAGCCAATGTTTTTTCTTTGTGTAGAATTTCATGACTATTCTAAATGTTGGTATTAGGTAAAGAAAGGGATTTCATAATTTTCAACACCTTATAATTTGTGTTGAAATCCTAAGAACAAGAGGTAAACCATGCTCCTACCCTATATTAATACTCTAATGTTATTTCATTGGTTGTGATCTACTTAGAGATGACAATATCAATAATCACGTGTATTTTTCAAGTTGCAATTTAACATCCACAAAAGGCGTAACTACACAGACACTGGATGAGAATGGTTAGCAATCATGCATAACATTAAAAATTCTAATATTATTTGCTTCCTAGTCCTAATACATTTTGAACTACCATTTTAGAACCTAGAAATCATGTTCAAGTTAGTGTTGATTTATTTGAGTTATGTGTGAATTTAATAGAAGTTGCAACATAATTTTTAGATTGTATTCTTCATTTAGCATTCATGATGGATGAATACAAGTTAGTAGTAATTTAGTAAGTCTTTATAACAAATTATACAATACATAGTGAATGGGATTCAGTTTGTGGTGGCATTATCCTTTGAAATATTTCTTTTCTAAGTGTTGCATAACCCAGTTAGTGATATGAAACTCAACAAGGATGTGGTGACAATCCTGGAGGGTTTATAACAAGCTTGAGAGGTTGTGAGGTGTCTTGTGACATGGGAATGAATGTGTGGAATATTTTGAACAAAAGTGGAAGATTTGTACTGTTCACATTTCTTCTGTTTTGAAGTGGATGGTGGAAGAGTGATGGGTAGCTCAAAAGGTGCCAAGGGTTGATAACCATAACATGCTTCAACATGTGAATAACCTGTAAATTTATAGAATGGTTGATGATAGTTGTGTTGAAATACATGACATAACAAGCTACAAAATGTGAATAACTTGTAAATGTATATATTTATCGAATATAATTGTGTTGCAATACATGTAATTTTGTAAATAGGAATTCCATAATTTGTTTCTAGAATAGTAGACAAAAAAGGCATGTACCAAGTTGTGGCTACTCGACCTTAGTCTGTGGATATATTTGGGGATAAAAGGAAATAGAAATATGTAGCTTACATCCAAGTAGTTTCCATAAAGTTTTCCAAAATGTGATGAGGAATGCATAATAACTATCTAAGGCTATGTTAAGGGACAATCCAAAATGAAACTATATCTCAGAGAAGAATAGTGTGGCTACTTGCTCAACTGATGTAATCTTAATACATGGATTTAGATAGCCATTTTGGAGAATCTGCAAACCATAAAAGAGATGCAATAATGTTTTAATATTATCCTTGTCATAAGGACACTAGGAAATACATGTATATGGACTTCCAAGGGTGAGAAAGCAGTGATAGAGATGGTAGAGTACCTACTTTTTGTGTGCTAGTTTTCTTTAGCTGCAAATAACATATGATCTAAAAATTATTTGAACTAATGAGCCATGGATGGCCAAAATGAGTTTGATTTAGTTAAGTGAAATGATGTATTATATTATATATGGGACCAAGAAAAGGGTATAAAGTATACAACTATTTCAGTCTTCATAAGAAAGATAAAATCTAACCAAAATATGTAATATCTAAGCTACGGGATGACTCAACATATCAACCACATAGTTAGAATTTTCTTTCTTATTTTTTATAAGAAGATGGAACTTTTGGATGTATGATATGTTTTACTATCATTAAATATTACTTATTATAGATGAAAACTATCATATCTCAATTAGTGACATGTATTCATAGCTCATATCAATCACGCTAGTACTATTAGTTATGTCACAATTATAACATATGTATAACTTGTGTTTCATATACAATTCATAGAATTGTGTAATGATATAATACCATTGATGGATCATACTTATTCATAAGTGGTTGGCCTATACAATATGTATTAAGATTCAATACTGGTATGTAATAGCTTACAATAGAGATTATTGATACCTATTAGAGGTTAAGCTCTTAGGTAGAGTCTATGATTCCCATTAGAGTGACATAGTAAGGAATAGTTTATAATGTACGTATTATCCGTAATATGTGATGTAATTAGTTACAACTTAATTTTAAATGATATCGTAGAATTAAATACCCTATACCACCACAAGTAATGACATAGTTTAACTTTGGAAAATATAAATTTGTTTGCTATGTGGATCCATCCTGTGATTTGAGATGATATTTCCCAAGTTTTTCAATTAGTTGCATTATTTTTCCATCCGTTCTACACCATAAATTGATGGTTTTCGTTTGTCCTAAGTTTTATGTGGTATATTTGCTTGATCATTTTTTGTGGAAATGAATGCTCTATTTCTTCTTGTCAAAGGAATGAATGTACTGTCACCACCTCTCAATACAATGAACACCTGTAATGGTTGTATTGTAGACTAAGATGGCATGACACCACATAATGGACACATGTAATTACTACTATGCAGGTTTACACATATTCACATCCGCTTATGCTTGGCATGGCATCATTCTATTTTAGAGGGGTGATGCAAATCCTGGTCTTGATATATTGAGATGCAAAGTGATGTAGTCCCATAGTTGAGATTTTGACCCATCATTGGGGTCATCAACGCAGCATGATCTAGCATCTATTGTAACAAAACTTGATCTAATCACAATAACATAGGAAGCATTGGGTACAAAGAGAGGAAACAACAAATGCAAATATTCTGGATTACCTTGAACTTGTTGAAATACCTGGAGCACTTGATGCAATAAAGCTAAGATTTGAACTAAGTGTGACCTTGACCCATCATAAGGCTATGGTATTGAATTTATTTCACCGCTCAGTTTTGTTGCACACACTTTAGCTCTGTCTAAGGCATGGAAGTATGCTCTAACTATTTTTTAGAAACATGATACTAAAATAATTACGAGGAATGAAGTTTCTAATATTTTGAATTAGTGTTTTTCATTTTTTTATTCACTTCAACTGCATACAATCTATGTTTGCATATGAGCTATGCTACAATTTTTCTAGCATTACAAGGTTGGTATAAGAAATATATGTAGTGGATATAAAAATGAAAACCTACTCACCTTCTCAAATCTTGTGTAATGTCATTTCCCTATCTGTTGACTTAACAGGCTTCCTAAAAACATATTTTATGTTGCTTCACAATTAGTCCTGTCCTAGGTTCTCTATGAATCCATGAAGTGATAAGTATTTATTTTCTCAGTTCCTCCAGTAAAGGACCTTAGTGGTGAAGGGACCAGCCTAAATAAATATCACCCAATTAAGAAGAAGAGGGGAGAAGAGAACACCGAATTTTTTGATCGCATCAAGCAAATATACTTGTGTCGCTCTTCTTTTTCTAGTTACGACAAGTGTTGTGAAACAAGTGAACTTGTTAGCGAGATATTTTCTAACATAATGCTTGAATGATTTCCTAAACCAATGCTTGAATGAAGTAGCTAGAACAAAGATCTCCATACGACTAAATATTTATAGAGCGTACGTTAGGCTTTGTTGCAACATCCAAGAATGTCAAGTATCGATCATTTATATGAAGGAAAAATAGATATGGTCACCACTATCAAGGATAGGGATAGGGCACACCAAATATAGAATCACCTTGATTCTAATAAAAATATAACAATTCTTCCAAGCCCATCATGCAAAAAAATAGAAGAAGGAGCATTTTCACCATTATTTTTTTAAAATATTTATAGTTTGTACTTGGAATCAATTTTTTTTCCAGAAGGTACATAATGTATTTGGTAGTGCAGACAGTATATAGAAGGTACAAAATGATTAGCTTAGGACTTTGAAACAGTCCTTTGTCAAATATGATTTTTAATTTCCAAGTAGGAATCATCATGTTTTTCTTTCTCAAGCAATTTTTAGATCAGCAGATACAATGTTTGATGAATATAATTTTTTTATTCATCAATATTTGATGAATACATTTTTTTTATTAATATACAGTACCCCGTCGGTTTTCCAACGTTCAATGCCTGGCAACTGTTGTTGGATTTCATGTCAATCCAACAAAGTTGTTGTGGATCCAACGGTAGATTTTTGTCACATTTTCGACATCCTGGGGCCCTTGCCTGACAACCTTGTTGTAGGAAATTCGATGGCCTTGCCATAGGAAATTTGACAGCCTTTCCGCAGGAAATTCGATGGCCTTGTGGTAGGAAATTCGACGGCCTTGACATAGGAAATTCGATGGCGTTGCCATAGGAAATTCGATGGCCTTGTTGTAGGAAAATTGATGGCCTTGGCTTGTCCTCAAATATCTGACGTTATGCCACTAACGAAAACAAAATTGAGGTTAATATATGTCTCTCTTGTAAATCAAATCAACGAAAGACTAATTCACACACACACACACACAATTGATGTTGACTTGTGCCACATCACGATTACTAACGTGACATATCTCACCCACTTGGTTTGTAGAAAGGCCCTCTTGACGAAAGAATCGTTTTTGTGGAGATTTAATTCCAGTACATTTTAATGAACAATTTGATAATTGATATCATTCTCTTGAACACGTATCATACAAAATATAGTAAATTTATTTATAAAAGTAACATTGCCTTATGTTAATTGTTACATTTTTTGTATTTAAGAAATATTAATATTGTATACCAACAGGAGATACATATTGATGATATCACAATAGGAACCCATATCTTCAGTTTGAAAAACCCATCCATACTAAGAATAATTTCATCAACAGTTAAGGACTCCAAAACTACCCCTCCCCGTGGGGGAAAATAGAGATTTTTACTATATATAATAGTAATCATAAAATAGAAGGATAAAAATCATAGATTTAACTATCTACAACAAATAATAAATCAACAAGATCTATACTATATCTATCTAAGACATACAAAATACCCATAAACAGAGAAACAGAGCCTAGTTCATGGAATTTGGTGATCATTCAATGTCCCTTCCTTTCTAGATTGCATCACATTGGTGACAATGCCACCCTCAACAAATTTCTTAGGCATGATTCTACATGATTCCATCCTTCCATAATTTAACAAGCTCCTCATCACCCTTTTCTTTCACCCCAACACTCATCAACACGTGATCCAGGAGCCCTTTCATTACCCTGAACATTGTCAATGTTTTCTCATATAGGTGCAACCATGTCTTGGTCATCCTGAGGTCTTGGATGCACTCATATAGAACCACAAATCCATCCATAGGCTTACAATATTCCAATTATTCCCATGGGCCCTTCTCTGCTTCCTCAATTTCCTTTTGAATTGTTTGTAGAATCGTTGCCTTGTAACGCTAAGAATCCCGAGAGGCCTTGAATTGTTCCCTATTAGCATGCATCGAGCCAAATTTCTCTCTCCCTTTCAAATAACTAGTCGTATCCATCACATGAAGCCCCTAGTTCCTACAGTATCCTCAATTCACAGTGGATTCCTTCTCTAGGACTTCCCTAAAAACTGACGTTGTCAACATCAAGACTCCACACATTTCCACCATAACCTTGTTTGAGCTCATTTCATAATATCCTTGAATTCTGATGACTACTTCGCCCAATTTCCACTATCCAAAGATACTTTGAGTGTACCCATGGGAAATCCTTGGCCCTTTTGAGAAATCATTCCACACAAATAACACTTACACTCCCCCCAGTTCCCAATCTGCACCATAATCCTCCTAACTACCTATGTGCTCCCCTCCTCGATTCCTTAAAACCTCATAACACTATAGTGGGTCAATGTACAACCTCTATCTCTCAACATTTATCCCGAGTCTTCTACCATGCACCTACTCTTGTTCACCACGTGTTTCATCCTATTAACACATGCATCCTGGGATCTTATGTTAATTGTTACATTACACACAATAATTAACATAGATGTTAGTTTCTAATGTCTAGGAGTAACAATCTAGCTTCCATATTATTTAACTTTCTAAAATTTGTTCTCAAATTTTAATGAGCATTCATTTTAGGGACAAATTTTGTACTACCAAGGTTTATTTCCAAATAGTGAGTAGGCAAGATCATGTGCATCGTTATTGAAATTTTAAATAACATTAATATAATCAAGATTCTAGGACCATTTAGATATATAAGTTACACCAAAATAGTGGAGCATCTAGGAGCATTGAAATATATTTCCACCAAAATACTATGACCATCCATACAAATATCATCCCTTTGCTACAAAAGGCTAGTTTGGATTTATAGGGAGCAACTTAAATCTAACCTACTAATTCCTCTCTTCAAAAGCCATGAAATCATAGTCTAGGTGTAGTATTATGGAGGTAAGTATCCAAATAATTCTCCATGATTATTTACATTGAAACACAGTTTATTTCCTGGGGTTATTGAACTCCTTTCTATGATATGTTCTTTCTATCCTTTTGAGTCAATGTGTAGGTTGAGACTGATAATTCGATCGAATCACACAACTCTTTCAAGTTACAATTCACTACTTAACCATTTGAAGCTCATAACCGCTTGTCCATAATATGTGATGATTTTCAATCATGACTAATGTGAGCATAAAGGGATATCACACACAAGCTATAAAGCATTCAAGAAGTCTGCAAAATAAAACTTTAGAAATATTTTCACCAAATAAAAACATATATAATGCATTCAAACCATCATGTAAACAAGGAATAAACCAACGCAACAAATAACATGAAAGAGACAACCATCTTCACATGGTTCACCTCGTCCACGAGGCTACATCCACCAATTTTTGCTAGTTTCTTTATTTCTTTGATCTGTCAAAGGTTTACAATTCTGCAATACCCAAGCTGCAAATTATTTACACAGTCTCTCTTTCTCTTGTAGAGGTATTTCATAACACATAAGCACCTTACATCCAGGCCTACCAATTGAAAGGGCGGACAATCCCACCCAACAAACACTCACAACTTAGGCCAGATCATTTCCATTTTCTACACTTTAAATACTAAGGTAGTATGGGATCCTTGCCACATTTGGGGAACAATTAAACACGCCACTAGAGCTCATCAATGTGAGCAGCCAGCTGACATGTGATCAGCATTCCATTTTTTTTTCTTTTTAAAATATATAAACAATATATATTTACCAGCATTTCATTTTACCTTTAAAATATATAAACATATATATTTTTACCAGCATTTCATTCTCCTTTTAAGATATATAAACACATATATTTTTTTCAGCATCCCATTCTCTTTTAATATATACAAACATATATATATAATTACCACCATTCCATCTTCCTTTTACGGCTTACCATCTTAGCATTTGCTGATGGTCTTATCTCTGTTTATATATTTCAGCATTCCATTCTCTTTTAATATATACAAACATATATATATAATTACCAGCATTCCATTTTACTTTTACGGCTTACCATCTTAGCATTTCCTAATGGTCTTATCTCTGTTTATATATTTCAGCATTCCATTCTCTTTTAATATATACAAACATATATATATAATTACCAGCATTCCATTTTCCTTTTACGGCTTATCATCTTAGCATTTGTTGATGGTCTTATCTCTATTTATATATTTCAGCGTTCCATTCTCTTTTAATAGATACAAACATATATATATAATTACCAGCATTCCAGGTAAGTTCAAATCTAAAAAAGAAAGCTTAGGGTCCACCCAGAGGTAAAAATACCCAACACAAAACAGGCTTGGGACATTTATTAGAAGCAAGTACCATTCCAGGTTTCTCACGTGAGTTCAGGATTCTTCAACAGTTAATCGAGGCCAGAACAAGAAGAGCACGCAGGTTGTCTACTACTCACGCCCAAATAAAATAAAATAAAATTTCTTTAACCATATAACTGAATGGGGTGATGGGGCAGCATTTTACCTAAATCCTTCAGCAATTATAAAGGATTCCCGGAATATGAAAAACCTTCAGAAAAAATATAAAGAAAACTGTAAAAGCCTAAACGCTATGTAATAAAATCTCTATGGACAGTGTATACCTCTTATCACAAATTCCCATGCTGTAGCAGGTTACAGTGGCCATGAGATATAATACTAACCCTACTCCACAGCAATGGACGTCTTCACCACCGCGACCCCCCCTTTGGGAGCGATTCCTCCTTTCTTTTAAAAGCATAGAGAACACATGTTTATGGCAGTGATTCTCCTCCCTTTGCGTGTGACCGTTAGGTTATTAATTACTCCTCTTCCTCTTAACTACCCAAGAGCTGAGGGTGCGCTGACCCTTTGACAGTTTTGCAGAAAATTTAAGGTACTGGCAGCACCTCGTGTTGCGGGAATTATTCCCAAAATTTAAGACATTAAGTCCTGCCACAATGCCATCAAATTATTTTAAGGCACGCTCAGTCACAACTGGCATTCCCTTTATTTTTATTTTTTTTATTTTTTCTTCCTTAAGATATATACCTTTTTATGCCCCGAATAGTATTTATAGGGAAGCCCTTTATATGCTTGTTTTCAAGCCACTTACTTCTTATATATATAATGCTTGTGCTCTTTGTTAAATTAATACAACAACGATATATATATATATATATATATATATATATGCTTCTTGTGCTCTTTGTTAAATTAATACAACATGATTTATATATATATATATATATATATATATATATATATATTATATCCCTTAATCAATTTATATTAGGCGAACAATTCTCCTTGTAACCATTCATTCATTAGAATGTTCTTTTGACTATGGGATCGATATATCCTTCTTATTAAATACTTCCTCTTTAGTTTTAAGCCGTTCACCCTAAATTAATAAGGTTAACTTAATAGATTTAATAAAAATATCTTATCTTTTATGAAGGCTTAGTTTGTCAGCTTTTGTGTTAATAAACTTTTACCTAACTTTCAGGTTTTCTTCGGGTGGGGCCTTGGCACTTGGGCTCCTCACCCAGAAACTCGCATACAATAATATGCAAAATTTACAAGATACTCCAGGGCATAGGAGAGGGATATTAAATCCTTCCCCGCTAAAATAAAGAACACCGTCCTCGGTGTTTCTTGTTTCTTCGAGAAATCTTTTATTNTATTCTTTTCAAGACTCATCTCTTCTTGGTTCACCTTGCTCGGACCTCTCTTCTGTTTTTCTTTTTTGATCCTTGTGGGTTCGTAGGACCTGCAAAAATAGGGTCTAACCNTATTCTTTTCAAGACTCATCTCTTCTTGGTTCACCTTGCTCGGACCTCTCTTCTGTTTTTCTTTTTTGATCCTTGTGGGTTCGTAGGACCTGCAAAAATAGGGTCTACCCAAATTTCACATAGATAAGAGTCAATTCATCATTAATGTAATTAGCAAGTCTTTTGCAGCATCATACTACACTTTAGTCCCTTCAGTAATTCATGTCCAA
>LPNX010495820.1:50940-65416 GCA_001517045.1 Pseudotsuga menziesii | reverse complement strand
ATGTTTCTAGCTAAGTTTAATTTTTATTTTATTTTATTCACCTTGTTCCTCAACCAAAGTCATTGAAGGAAATAAAAGCAAGAATGGAGAAGTGAAAAACAAAAAAGCATGAGAAGAACTGAGATTTGAACATGAATGTCATGTTTTCAGAAAAAATAATCCAGCTAATTGATTCCCCAACTCCATCCTTTGATATTTAACAAGGACAATTTGGCTAGTATGAGTGGTCTTACTATATAGTATATCGTGAAAAAAATGCAAAAGAATTTCAACAATTGAGAGAGCCTCAACAATATCATTGTTTGTATTTTCTCATCACATTTACCTATCATTTGGTCTTTTGTTGGACAACAATAAACTTAGTTTGTTGAAGTATTTGTTTAAATCATTGTATTTGCTATTTGTTAAGGGGCTTTTGCAGATATTTTCTATTTCCTGAGCTGAAATACAGTGGATTTATTTGGTTTTCTAAGGCTGATACATAGAACATATTGTTAACACATTTTCACTTAACTTCATTTGCATTTTGTAGCATTTAAATCTGGAATTGAGGGGAAAAACGAAGAAATCTTAACATCTGAGTTGGGTGGAGGAGTGCGAATCCACTACATTTTTCAGTCAGTATTTGTCAAGAGATTAGATGTATGTTATCTCCCTTGTACACATGATTTACTTTTTCAAATTCATAGACTTTTTTGTTCAACTGTAGGCATTAAGCTATTTTATGTCTTTTATGATTCTGTATTGACTTTGTGACTGCAAGACTTTGCTTAATGAATCAACAGAGTAACAATTTAACACACTTATCACTCTATGACAGGATGTTGATCCCTGTGATGGTCTGACGGATAAAGATATTCAAACAGCTATTGAAAATGCAATTGGATTAAGAAGTGCACTCTTTGTACCTGAGGTGAGAAGCAGCCTTTTAGTTAGGATTTGGTACTATTTCTGTTTCAAATAGCTAAGAGTGTACTTATTTGAAAGAAACAAATTTGCTATGGAGATGAAGACAGTGTTACTGAATTTTACTTTTGCTAATTCTATTGTTGCTTGCATGCTTGTGGATGAGCATGCGACTCTTTGGCTATGAAAGAAGTCATAGAATTTTTTTAACAAGCTGGGGTGTGGACTATTTGTTGGTGGTGATTGACCCAGCTTGTTGCACTGCTAATATGAATACATGTTGTTCTGTCTCTGCATTAACATTTTCTGTATGTATTAGTTTGCGTTGTTTATCTGGTGAGTGTGATGTACTTGAATTGTGTATTGGTAAATGTCTTTCACAGGCTTTAATGGTGCCTTCAAGAGCAGTCTTGTGCAAGATGTTATTGACTGGACATACTCAGCTCCATTTCTATAATCTTGTTTTCAATCACAGTACATGTCAAGGAGCAAGCTTTATCAAATCACTTATAGGAAGGACTATATCCATTTTGGAATTGTATTTCCAGTTCTAGATGCCTGTCATTGAAATTGTTGTCAGCTCTTTCGATACTCTTTCACAGAGCTACAATAATTACCTAATGGATGGTGTAAGTTGGTGGTTAGGATAAGGTTAACCTTATTAATAAACCTGCGGTGGGCCTTCTAAGCATAGTGTCAGCCCCTCACCTCTCCTGTATCTGGCTGCTCCCAGGAGAGCACGACTTCTGCAATTCTTGGCAGCTTGTACGATTGGTCACACAACATTTACTGAATAACTTGGCTTCTCAAGAAGGGTCACGATTTGGTTAAGATAGGTTGCTGCTCAGGCAAAGATCATGAGCTGCTCAGGCAAAGATCATGATTTTGTAAGAGATAACGCTGCTCCAATTAATGACCACAGTAGTGTTAAAGAAGATTGCTGCCTAGATTTGATGAGCCCTCAAGGAAGGTTATGCTGCTACCCCCAATGAAGAGATGGGTCTCTCTCTTCAATAGTAATGATGCCCATGATTATAATAAGATTCCATGGCACAAATGGGGAAAGGATTTGCTGCCCCTCACCTCAAGCACTGCCCACAGTAATCTCTTACCCTGAAATATAATAAATAAGCCCACGTCTTTAATAGAGACTTAGTGATATGGATGGATTATAGATTATTACTGACTGTTATTGCCCATCTATAAACATCGATAGAACCATTCTCTTTCAAGCCAGTTTGCGTTGTTTCCATCTCCGAGACAAAGCATCCCATTTCTCTGGTGTGCTTATTATTATCTGGCCCTTTTCAAGGAGCTTCAAATCAGTTGCAGATTCACCTGTCAGCTCAACTACTTTCAGTTCCAATCCTTTGCCAAATTTCTGCTCCCAATCCCGATATCGCTCTTTGGCAAGAGCTTCTATAGGAGCAATATAGACACATCGAAATACACTGTCTGTGCCTTTTTGATGCAATCGTAGTAAAGCAAACTCAACACAGATAGTCTTACCGCTACCAGTAGGTGCTACAACTAAAACATTATCATCTGAGTTATAAAGCACAGTAAATACCTGAGTTTGAATAGGATTTAAGTGTCTAAACTGTTGATAAAGTGCTTCATATGAGGGATTTCTTAACGCAGACACAGGAAGTGGCTGCAAGTCTAGCAACTCAGTTGGAGATGGGTATTTCTCTGGCAAAATAAGATGTCTAAATGAAACTGGCAATATTGTCTGTGACCCTAACCACTTATGACCATATTTTTTTTTTTTAAAACTACAGGTAGCGTCGCTATATCGACGGCTTGCCGTGGAACTTTGCGACATCTTTCCGTCGATATAGCGACGTCGTTTCGTCGATAGTCTAAATGAAACTGGCAATATTGTCTGTGACCCTAACCACTTATGACCATATTTTTTTTTTTAAACTACAGGTAGCGTCACTATATCGACAGGTTCGCGTGGAACTTTGCGACGTCTTGCCGTCGATATAGCGACGTCGTTTCGTCGATATAGCGACGTCGTACCGTCGCAGGTATTGGGGTTGGGCTTTTTTCATTCTAGGAAGGGCCGTCGCAATTGCGACGTATTCCCGTCACTCTTGCCACGCAATTAACGGGTCGTCGCTATTGCGACGAAATGAGTGCCACGGGAAAAAAAACACTTAGACGTGGCAATATCCATGCTTTTCCGTGGATATTGCCACGTTTTTGCCGTGGCAAAATTGATCACTTGTACTAGTGTTTCAAATGGAACAAATTCTGATATTTTTGAGACTGAAGAAAATAAAGTTGCTTACCATCTTGTCGCTTATGTTGCTTGTGGATTTGAGGAGTTTCCTTCAATATGTCGCATTAATGCATTGTAATCCGTTTACTCTTATTGGAAAAATTTCTCTTAATCATCTTGACTATGACAAGGAAATGATATTGAATTTCCCCTTGGTAAAAACTCTCATGCATAATTAGAGGAAAATTCTACTCAAAATGGGCCTCCTAAGGAAAATAAATAAAATAATAGTTAAAATAATAAAATAATATTTATTAATTTTGGTGGAAGAAAAGAAAAAACTATTTTTTTGTTCGTATTTTAGACATATCTCCTTGTGTTCTTACTCAAATTTTGATCGGGAGAGCTCGTTGGATGCGGAATTTAATTCCGCATCCAACGAGCTCTCCCAATCGAAATTTGAGTAAGAACACAAGGAGATATGTCGAAAATATGAACAAAAAAGTAGTTTTTTAATGATACCTTTCCCCAATTTTATATTAAAAAGATATTTAAGAGGTGCTCCCTTTTTTAATTTTAAATCATTTTGATTGGCTAATACATGATGACATGGAATTTGTATTATTTTTGGAAGGCCCATTTTAAATTGAAATTTCCTCTAATGTGGATGTTGAATTTAGCCATTTGAACTCCAAGGCAAGTGATCAACATAGATCATTAGAGATCAACAAAGCCATAATTTATGTTTCTTATTTAGTGCCACCTGAGCGAGAAACAAAGTTCAAGTTTGGAAATTCAAATAGTATTCAAGAATTAGAAGGTAATATTTTGTTTTTTATGTATATGACTTGCCCAACTTGATACAAATCTGATTTGAATGTTTGGATGAAAGGGAATCAAGATTCACGATTAAACGATTGGTGTATTCAAGATTATAGACAACCAACTCATAATAATGGAGTAGATTCATTATGGGATGATGATCGTCTTGCTTGCATTGATTTTGATTGGAAGTCGAACAACAATTTGTCAGCATTAAATCTAGAGAAAATCACAATAAATTCAATGGCCAATCAATCATTGCCAATCTCTTACTTCTCTCAAGGAATATCCTTCTGCAAGAATTGGTGGGAATATTAAATACCAAAGTTGTGGTAAAGGATGCAACTAAGTGAATAGTAACAATGGAAGGGACTAAGTGTCATTATCTGAATGGGAAATCAAAGATTATAAAAGAAATGTGGTGTTTGAATCTGGGTGAACCTTTGGACATCACATGTCATGAGAGGATCATCTTTACTATGCAGGTATTTCTATCAAGGATTCCACAACATGTAGTGAAACACGCTTTATGAATGTTGTCGATAATTGGACTTAGACAAGAGAAGAGGACTTTTCAAATACTTTTCAAGGCAAGTTAGAAAATTTGTTAAGTTCATTATTTTACTGTCATATTTGATGCAGGCATCTCTAACATTGGGGTGTCATCATCTAAATGTTACTTATCTGTAAGCATTCCATTTTATCTACGTTGGACATTTCGTACTGTCTATTTGGGTTGGTTAGTGTTTAAATTTAGTGATGAAATTTGTCTCCACAGATAAGTTTGGGTTGATCTATTTTTTGAACTTCCCATGAAATATTTCTAACCCAGCCACATATAAGATGATTTCCTTCCAATGGATTTGACGTGGCTCCTTGTTTGCTCATAACAACAAAAGAAATGCCATTTTTTACACATAATAGTTATACACAATCATTATCAAATAATTGATTACCAGAAAGGGAACATAACCCACCAAACTATAAACATATAATAATTGATTATAAGAAAGGGAAATTATCAACGAAACCTACCAAAATATAAATATAAAAGAGAATCTAGAGTTGCTAATGGTGATTTCCAACCAATTATTAATAAAATTGTATACCTCAATAATAAAAGCTAGTCGGATAATTTTATTGACAACTTGAACATAGTGCCAAACAAAACTGAAATTAAATTAAAATATGTAGGGAAAACTAAGAAGCAACATAGTGCCTCTAAATAATCATTTTATTTCTATATACAGACACCCCACGTTTAAAATCGATCTTTGAAAATAAGGGAAGTCAGAATGAATAAGCCATTAATTCCCCCCCAATCCGTTGATCATGTGTTGAGCCTTGAATATAAGATCGAAAAGGGATAAAAACCCTGTGTTTTGTATTTGGGAGGTCACTCCTTCTCCTTCTTCTATCAATAGACGGAAAGAAAGGATCAAATCCACAATGACCAGAACCTGATTGAATTAATCTAACGACTCCTTCCTATAAACTATTAAAGGTAAAACACAAATTAAGCGACCTGGGTTCGATTCCCTTCATGGATTCATCATATGTATTGTTATTTCTTTCTTTCCCATCCACATAACATCCTAACATGTACACGAATGTTCTTGCATCACAACATCCAATGACCTCTCAATTTGCAATGTAGTGGCCAAACTTTCCAACCCCAAAACAAGCATATCATCAAATCCTAGGACCCTTCCCCTTACCATGTCAACGATTTCAAAAAATTTTGGAACGAGCTTACTGGGAAATGGAATCTATAAGAGGCCTCAAAGGGTGACCTTCGGATGAGTCGTGGGATCTTATTCACTTGAAAAACTACATTGTGAAGTGCATATATCAAATCTGCTACAAAAAATACAAAATAAACACGAAACCCTAATTCTCACAAAACCTGAGAAACATGATGATTTTAAAAACATTTTTTGATTTCTCAAAACAATGATGATTTATCAAAGCTACTACAAGAAAAACATTGACCTAAAGTAAGAAGTGCTGAGCAATATGCAATATTGCAGGAAGACGTCAAATCATGGAAAAACCTAACAAGAATTCAAGGCCGACTTTGCTAATCTTAAAAACCTAACATAAATTCATACCTACTTTGTGATTAGAATTGAACAAAGGCCTACCAGGGAAGCTCAAAGAAAAATATCCCAAATGTTCACCAATCAACAACGTTGTCGTGGCTCTCGCTGACTATGATATTCGGTGCCAGGCACTCGTGTGTGCCTAGGAATGACATCACGTGATCATTCGTCGGCTCAACAAAGAGTTGCAGAGTGGTTGCAACAACGACGACATTGATGCTTTCTGTGTGCCGGAGAGAATGAAGTTTTTACGACTTGGATTTTTTTTGGCAAAATGGCAGAACACTAGAAGGAAAGAAAAGTGTTGTATTTCCATTTGCACACGTGTTGTAATCTCATTCGCTAGACCAAGAAGGAATCTTCGAGACTCTGTCTCCATTGTTTAACACCTTCGATGTAAATATCATTTGATCAACCCAACAGGGCCTTAGTTTGTTGGTAAGGTCAATGGAGTATTAATTTGTCAACTAGGGGTCTCTCTATGGTCTTCCCCTACTTGAATGGCATGTCAAAAAGGGAACATGTCAAGTGTAGGTCATGGTCAAATTTTGTGGAATAGATACCCTTTAGACCTCCCTGCTAAGCCTAAGGAATTCCATGTAATGCAGTGTAGCTCACAACCTAAAGTCATGTTTCTCAAATTAAAATTACGAACCAATCATGTTTATGTAGAATGAATAACCACCAAGGGCATCATCCAAAGGCAACCCAAAGGCCTATCGTTGGCTATTAGATTTATTGAAGCCAATGTTGTTTAGAAGGGGACATTTACAGGGTTGATTCAACTCTTGAGCAACATAAATGTCTTTACGCATCTCTAAACATTTCAAGGAATGGTGCTTCATCACGGTAAAAGTGACAGATGCACAACATAAGAAAAATATAAAAATTCTTGTTGATGTCGTAAAGTAGGGGAAGAGTTGTATGAATGAAAAATAGGCATGCAAATTAAAGGAAAGAAGTGATTCAAATTCCCCACATGGATACATCTCATTTTCCAAATACACATGTCACCAGTGGCCTATGGTTTCATTTCTCAACTTGATGGTTTAACTGAATATGACTGTGATATTCCCACTTGACCCTAGTGGAGGCCAATAATGGTTAAGGCAGTGTACAAAGCAGAACTGTTCAAGAAAACAAGCTCAAAGAATATGACATGTATATGAATCTATAACATGTTTGTTTTTATCAAAATCAAGTCATACAAGAAATTAGTTTTTGGTGTTTACCTTCATACAAGTTTCTCAAAAAACGTAGGCAAGGAAATCTAAATCTTTCTTCCCAAGCTCAGACACATAACACTTTCGTCTGTTCCATGAAATGGAAGTAAGGATGACATTAGTTGGTGAACACTGAGTAGCCCTTTAAAAGTTGGGCCAACTTGATTCTTGGAATATAGAAAATGTTAGGAGTACAAAAAATACTGAAAGTTGTATGTAAGTCTGTAACTGAGCAGTGAGCACCTTAAGGAAGGAATGTAATCGCCATCTGTAGATAAACCCATGGAGGACCTATATAATTGAGCCATTAATACCTTGAATTTTGTTGAAATTTCCCATAGTTCAAGTCCTGCACAATGCAGTGGAAGTCAAAACAAATAGACCGCCACCTTCCCTTCATAAATGTTGAGGGCAAAGCACGTCAAGGACTAGAAATAAACTACTAACAGAATAATTTCTTTAATGCAACATATAATATCATTTGATCAACCCAACAAGGTCTTAGTTTGCATATTTCAAAAGGTTTCAATGAGACAAATGTTTTGTTAATGAAACAAAAAGACACTTGTAATTAAAAAGGTTTCCATGATAATACATTCGTGTCAAAACTCACCTACCACTACTACATTTTGAAGAAAAATAACTATAAAAAAAGGGATTTGGTCAAAAGTGGCTTACATGTCAGTAAAATCAAGTAGCTAATATACCCCACACAAGGGTTCAAATCCTACTAAGTAGCATGGTAGTGCTTGTGCTTTCCCTTATGGATATCACCAGGCCTGGAAATTCAATTTTCTTGTGCCTGTAAATAAAAATTTAATGATGGTTTCAAGTTTTTGGTGCCTATCATTTGACAGTTTAACCAATTTTATTGAGTGTCAATTTAGTTTTAATAATATATATAAATGTGAATAAAATATTTTTTTATATTATATATAAATATGAGTAAAATATTTGAAAAGAAATTTACTAATTAAGCAAATTATAAAATTTTAAAGGAAAAAATTTCAGAGATTCTTCTTGAAAAAATCTAAGGCTGAGAGAGGAAGACTAATAATACAATTAGAAACACAAAATATAAATACATACAATACACATACATGGAAATAGAGAAGTCTAGCATTTATATGTTAGTGGATTAACTGGAAATTAAGAGCTGGGGACCCAGCACAATGGACACTGATTGTTAGCTAAGTTTTAGTAATTAAAATAGGTATTAAAAATGTTGACGAGTTATCTAAATTCATAATCCAATATTTTTTTACCTATCAATGTTGACGTTTTTATCAAAAAATTACATGTCAAATACATGTAAAAATGAAAAAAAACTTTATGTGAAACATCAAATTCCAGGCCTGGATATCACACTCACAACTAGTTTCTCTAGTTTAGCCAGATATAAAATATAGCTGGTGCAATTTTGATGGATTGTATATGGGATTTTATGGGTAGGGAATAGTTATCGAAGAGGCAGACCCTAGATTGAATGATGTTGATTTTGACGAAAAGCCTTCTTTACTTTCAACATTATTGATTTTCTCTCTCCTCATTTCTCGTATGTGAAACTTCAATTCTCATTCCTTCTCCCATTTCTCGTTTATGGTAACATAGCTTCTAGATAGGGTTTACATAGTAGTCAAAATATAAGGGATAAAAAAGTTCTGTGACCCCAAAAGATTTAACATGGCAGAAAAGCGAGTTGTATTTCATACTTAGAGGGTGTGAAAAAAAAGGGCCATGGGTGCAGGGAGGGGTAGGGGTCAATGGTCATATTAAACTTGGAAGAAAAAAAGAACCATGAGGAGTGAGACATTCTACAAACAACGAGTCCCCTCCTAGAAGAGACACAGGATGCTTACAACATCTGAAGTCACAATCACAAGATACGTCATGATCATTATCTGAGCTCTGTACTGTAGGTGTACCGTGTACACCATCCTCTACCCCTTTACAGTGGGAAGAGCTATCCATTGAGTTGCAGAGCATTTAATACGGCTGCAGTAAGTTTGATGATCGTTGGATTTTGAGCTGCTCGAGATCCAATGATCATGAAGCCTTCATGAAGCCTGCTACAACCTCATTAAATGTTGTGCAACTCAATAGATAGCTCTTGCCCTTTACAATGGACAATCCAAATGACTCTACTTATTCTGAATCATTTTATAGAAGCATATTTTCCCAATTTAGACACTATCTTAACAAGGAAGCAGAGTGCAATCAATACTCGGCCTTATTCAATTCCCTTCCCTCATAGGTAAACTCCAAGGGGTTCAGAGGTCGGTAGAGGAAGTAGCAGCCCTTTATTTATGCGCGTTCGTGATTTTGGAGAATGGGGAATTCATAGTAGCGGGTGGGGCACCTTTGATTATTGGGAGTAGTCGCCTGCGATTGAGAGGAGAGGCGCACAGTAGTGATTTTACTATGAGTAGTATGCATGGTGGTGAACGGTGCCACAAGCACGCAAGTTTATTGGAAAGAGTACTACACCGGATCCATATATACCTCTCGATAATATCCATAGATAACCCGTCATCCTTAGTATAGGATGAAAATTACCATGTACATATTCAGGTGCATGACACACATTGGTACTCCAGTGCTTTTCTCCTTCTAGGTCAGAATATACGGACAACAGCCAACATATTCGAGTGGGGCATTCCAACTGACCCATCTTACTTTTGGAAGGGACGAGCTTCCAGACAGCCATTGGAATCACACTTACTGAATCAAGCACTTAGGAGGGGCTTTTCCCTCTTCTATCGTAATAGAGCCTCTTAATGTTTCGGTTCCACTGGATGACCTTGTTGCAATTGGAAGCAACTATAGTTGAGTCAAACTAGCATCTATGTTGAAAATAGTAATCTTGACGGAGCTACCCAAACTGCCCAGCCGACCACCGACCACCTGCAGCACCACCTAGCCATCCATCAACCACCCAACAGTCTGATTATTAATGGAACTCAACCTCCAGCAGAAATTTGAATAGTAAAACATGTGTTCTAAATCTACTATAAATAGATCATCTCATAGCTGCATAAGGCAGACTTGTAGTTTTCTTCTTTGCTAATAAAATTCTGAGCAGTAGCTCATATTTGTCCATATTTTCTATCATTTTGCATTTTCAGCTCTTCAATTTTTAGTCTTCTTCTTTCATCCTCCTCCTACAAATTGGTATCAGAGCAAGGTTGTGGAGAAACTGATTGTGGAAGAGCATCGGCTGGTTGTGGAGGTGCAAACTCTAGTTGTGAAGGAGCATAATTATGGAATGGAAGAATTGATTTTGGTAATGTTGTTTTATGCTGAATGCAATGGTAAAATATTTAATTTGGTGTGATGAAATTGATGCAGCAAGGTTATTGTTTTTGGGTCACTAGTTTAATTTAATTTTTTGTTAGAAGGCACTTGGAATATTAAAAAAAAAAATCACAAAGAATTGTGAAAGTGCAATATTTAATCAGTGATTAGGTTGTGCCAAGTTGCATTGATAAAGTGTTGTTGAAGTGATATATTTTGCTGCAATTTAAGTATGGCGGGTGTGAGTAGCAGTAATCTCACTCAACCCCAAATTCCACAATTTAATGGGAAAAATTATGAATATTGGAGCATTAAAATGAAGACTTTATTTTTTTCACAAGAATTATGGGACTTGGTTGAGAATTGTTTTATAGAGCCACCAGATCAAGCAACATATAATGTTTTATCACAAGCACAAAAGGATCTTCTCAAAGAGAATAAGAAGAAGGATGCCAAGGCATTATTTTTTATACAACAAGCAATGGAAGAATCCATTTTTCCACGGGTTGCAGCAACTACAAGGTCCAAGCATGCATGGGACACTCTACAAAATTCTTATCAAGGTATTAGCAAAGTCAAGTTGGTAAGATTACAAATTCTTAGAAGAGATTTTGAAAATTTGCAAATGTCAAATTCCGAGACAATAAATGATTTTTTCACTCGTGCACTGAGTATAGTAAATCAAATAAAGTCTCATGGAGATACTTTGGATGATCAAAAAGGTTGTAGAAAAGATTTTGAGGAGTCTTCCTATTAGATTTGACCCAATTGTTGTAGCTATTGAAGAATCTAAATATTTGTCTCAAGTTTCTATTGATAGTCTTATGGGGTCTTTACAAACCCATGAGAAAAGACTCAATATGTCAAACGGTTCCTCTATGCAAAATGCATTCAAATCACAAGTTCAAGCTAGCAGCACCAAAAGAGGAGGAAGAATCACTAATAGAGGTGGAAAAGGATTTGGAAGAGGAAGAATGAGCAATCGCAATGAAGGTGGCAGATTAGAGAACTCTCATGAAGAAGAAGCAAATTCCAATTTCTATGCAAGCAGAAGAGGCAGAGGTGGAATACATTCTCTTGAATTTCATGGCCAAGGACAAAGGTTTGACAAATCACATCAGGGATGATTTTAAGGAACCGTATTTATTTAAAAGTGTATAAATGTTGGCGAATATTACCATTTCTTAAAAATCCAACTATAAAATGATTGGCGATATTTTTCAAAAAATATTTTAATTTCCAAGGATTTTATATCGTTTATATAATAATTTGGCGATTTTTAAGGTGAAAACATTTTACCCCATCAAAATTGCGCGAAACAGGGCTTCAAAAAATGGAAAATGGTGAATCTTTTTTGAGAGAAAAACATGAAAAAATAGCCCAATGGGCTAAAATTCACCCCTAAAATTATCCTTGAATCACATATCCAATGCCACTATTGTCAAAAAATTGGTCATTTTGCACCTAAATGTAGGAAGAAGTAGTTTGATATGAATAGGCAGAATGCGAATTTCTCAAGAGAAAATCACTCTGAAAATAGTGATTCAATGTTTATTACTTGTAATAGAGCACAAGAAATCTCAAAAGAAGTATGGTTCTTAGATAGTGGTTGTAGTAACCACATGAGTGGAAACAAGGATATGTTTGCAAACATAGATGAATATGTGCAGTTGGAAGTAAAATTGGGAGATGATAAAAAAGTAGATGCCATGGGTAAAGGTAGCGTAAAATTTGAAACTAAGCAAGGTGAAAAGAAACACATTCCAAATGTGTATTATGTCCCTAATCTCAAACACAATCTAATTAGCATTGGACAACTACTACAAAAGGGATATAAAGTCTATTTTGAAAAGGATGCATGTGAGATCTTTGATTCACATAGAACACTAATTGCAAAAGTCCAAATGACACAAAACAAGATGTTTCCTTTAAGGTTGCAAAACGATTTGTCTGTTGCTTTCAAAGTAGTCCTCTCAGATCAGTCATGGTTATGGCACTTAAGGTTTGGTCATTTAAGCTTCAGGGGTCTAAATTTGTTGCATAGAAAGAACATGGTGAATGGTTTGCCATTGATTGAACAACCAAACAAACTTTGTGAAGTGAGCATTCTTGGTAAGCAACATAGAGAATCATTTCATGTTGGTAAGTCATATAGAGCAAGAGTTCCACTTGAAATTGTGCATTCAGATTTGTGTGGGTATATGCAGACACCTTCTATTGGGAATAACTTGTATTTCATAACTTTCATAGATGATTATTCCAGGAAAACTTGGGTATATTTCTTGAAACACAAATAAGAAGCTTTTGAAGTGTTTAAGCAGTTTAAAATCATGGTTGAAAAGCAAAGTGAGCACTACATTAAAACTCTAAGAACAAATAGAGGGGGAGAATTTGCATCAAATGATTTCTTGAGTTTTTGTAAAACAAATGGGATCAAAAAGCAATTTACAACTAGCTATACACCACAACAAAATGGTATTGCAGAAAGAAAAAATAGAACAATAATGGAAATGGCAAGAAGCATGATGAAAGCTAAACATCTACCAAATGAATATTGGGTTGAAGCTGTAGCTTGTGCAGTGTATATTTTGAATTGTTCCCCCACAAAGAGTGTCAAGGATAAAGTACCATAGGAAGCATGGAGTAATAAAAAGCATAATGTTTCTCATTTAAGAGTCTTTGGGTGTATTGCATATGCACATGTTCCTACTAAGAATAGGAAAAAGTTAGATAATAAAGGAGAAAGATGTATTTTTGTGGGATATAGTGAGAAATCAAAAGCATACAAGTTGTATAATCCTATCACAAAAAGGACTATAATTAGTAGAGATGTCAAGTTTCTTGAAGATGAAGAACGGATTTGGAATGAAAATCTACATAAACAACAACAATTTGGAATGAAAGATTTTGATGAAGATCAAGCTTCCAACAATGGCTCTAGTTCACATAGCACAACATCAACACCTCAATCAACTGCAATATCTCAGTCGACACCAAGATATCACTCTCAAGTAATAGCTCAAGGTCAGATGGAACTCCAGTGAAGACAAGAAGTCTCCAAGAAATATATGAGGTAACTCAAGGTAATGATGATGATGGTTTGATTTCTGATTTTGCATTATTTTCTACTACTGATCCAATATGTTTTGAAGAAGCAATTAAATATGAAAGTTGGAAAAAGGATATGGATGAAGAAATTGAAGCAATAGAGAAAAATCAAACTTGGCAATTAGTGAATCTTCCAGAAAAAAAAGATGCAATAGGTGTAAAATGGATCTATAAAACAAAGTTTGATGCTAATGGAAATGTTGTAAAGCATAAAGCAAAGTTAGTTGCAAAGGGTTTCTCACAACAACTCGGGATTGATTATAATGATACTTTTGCTCCAGTAGGTAGATTAGATACAGTAAGAACAGTGTTAGCAATGGTAGGGCATCATAAATGGAAAGTTTATCAGATGAATGTCAAATCAGCTTTTTTGAATGGGATATTACAAGAAGAAGTATATGTGCAGCAACCACCAGGTTATCAGATAATGGGTCATGAACAAAAAGTTTATAGATTGAAAAAGGCTTTGTATGGTCTCAAACAAGCTCCGAGAGCATGGTATAGCCGCATTGATTCATATTTTTGGAGTCATGGTTTTAGCAAATGCAGTAGTGAGCCAACTCTTTACATCAAGGTAAACAATCAAGGTAAGGTCTTAATCGTATGCCTATATGTTGATGATTTGATATTTACTAGAAACTTTTCAATTGAGTTGTTTAAATCAACAATGAAAAAGGAATTTGAGATGACAGATTTGGGCTTAATGAAATATTTCTTGGGCATAGAAGTAAGTCAAATAGATGATGGAATTTTCATTTGTCAAACAAAATATGCAAATGATGTTTTGGAAAGGT
>LPNX010495820.1:17125-42476 GCA_001517045.1 Pseudotsuga menziesii | reverse complement strand
TGCTTGTGCCTCAGCAATTACAGCTGGACTATCATCAGCAGCATATAGAATCCTCTGTATTGCTGCAACTATCTGTTCAAAATTACAGGTATCAAAATCCGNCATTGCCCTTGCTTGAAGGGTTTACTGGAGCTGCTTTCTTGTTAACTTCTTTTCCACCTTTGCAAAACTCCCTTCGTTCCAGTGCATTGTAACTAAAAAGGAACAGAATCAAAAACTGATTATCAAATATATCACTAACATGTAAACAAATATGCCCATTATTGTAGTGCCATAAAATCCAGAAAAAACCAAAAAGCAGGAAAAGAGAACAGAAAAAGAAGATACCTATTCATGATTCCACCATTTACTGAATCACAGTATCTCTTTAACCATTGCATGAACTCTAGATTGTCCAATGGTCTCCCTTTTACAAGTTTATTGACATCAATGTATTGCATGAAACCTCATATTAGATCCATCTAGACGTCTTATTGAAAGTAATAACCAAACTAATGCCTGCTGTGTATTTTCCCACATTTACAGTAAAAAATGGAACTCTCAACTTTCAAGACAGATCTTGCCATCTTCTAACAAAGGTAATACTTGCTTGTATTCTTGAGAAGCAATTAACTTTACTGGTATTCCTATATTCAACCTGTTGTTAATGCTGCTGTAACTTAAATACTCATGCTTAGTCGGGACTCTGATATCAAAGATTTACTGATGATGCCAGCTACCCCATCTGTAGTGTAAGCTGATCGAGATTCTCCTTTCTATTACAGAAATTGCTATATTCAGGTACAACGTCATCTTGATCCTTACTACTCTCCTGACTCTCTGAATCAGTCCCCTCCTTGTCTATTGGCTGTGGGCTCTCAGTAAGAAACTGTTCCTAAAACACATCATTGATCCTTTTCTTGTCTATCTCATTACCCATGCCTTTACCTGTACCTCCAGGGCCAGTCCTACGGCCCTTGCCATTAATTGAACCCTCCTCCAAAGTAGTCTTTGCTGCACCATATGGCAATCTTACCTCAACATCTACTGCTTCTAAATTTGCATCATTGCTACGTGTCTTAGATCCTATAACACTTCTATTCTCAGGACTGCCTGACAGAATAGCTTTTCCTGCAGCATCTATTTTACTTACTTCATGTAAAGAAGAGTGAGGACTCAAACTCAAGTTACATAGAATGTCAGAATGAAGGGATCCTACTAACCCCTCTGATGCTTGCATATCTCATGATCTCAAAGATATGGACATATCTGGCAACCTAGATGAGGAGTTCAAATCTGATAAAGTTGAAGATGTATAAATATTCGAAACCCCCAAATGGATAGGCATATCAGGGAAACAAGGCTTTCCATGCATCTCTGTAAGAGATGACCCTGAGGAGTGACTTGGAGGACTTCCACTATCCTTTTATTTGTCATGAGCTTCAGCTAGAAGATCATCAAAAAAGTTTTTAAATGCATCCATGGATGTTTCAAGCTTATCTAGAGAATCTCTATTGAAAGCATCACTCTTACCATGATCGTATCTTACAATTTGGCTACCAGTACATCCATTTTCCCCAATCTCCAAGACCTCATCATGATTTGGCAGTCTTCTTTTCTTGTTTGTAGTAGCAATATGAGAAATCTTATCATGATGTTGAACAAGTTGTGCCACAAAGTTGGGATTCTGCACAGCTTTAGCCAAGAATGCCATCATACGATGTTGTCATTGTTCCATTACTTGCAGCTGCTCTTCCAATGACTGCAAGTCAAACTCTGTACCAGGCCATCTTCTAACAAAGGTAATACCAGGCCTATATCTAGCTACCAGGCATGTTAGATAAGGCTACATTAACTGTAGAATACAAGAAAGTACAAGAATAAAAATTCCAAAAAACCGTGCCATAGGAGCATTTACAATACATAAAGCACATAAAACAATGTCCCTGAAATTGTTACACAACTAAGAAGAAATAGCAACAAATGCAAAGAAACCCGATAGCACAGCCTGGTGAAGATAAAATGCATACAAATTTCCAAAATATGCATGCATTTTAACCAAAAGCCCATTGCAGAGGAAAAGAACAAAAGAAATGATGGAGGCGGTTGGGGTGGAACTCGTGACCGCAGCAGAAGCAAAGACAGTGTGAGAGCAAACGCTATGCACCAGAGAAACTCAGCAAGGTGATTGCCAATCCTTCTCCTCAGATGATAATGGCGTTTGGCTCTGGACCCACTCATGAAAACGATCAGCAGGAGAAACTCAGCAGGGTGAATGCGAGGCCTTCTCCTCAGATGATAATGGCGTTCGGCTCTGGACCCACTCATGAAAACGATCAGCAGGAGCATGACATGGGCTTCCACGGGATTCATGGAGCTTTGATGGCCATGCCCATTATGAAGAAGAGGTTCAGAACCAAGTTCACGCAAGAGCAGAAGGACAAAATGTGCAGTTTTGCAAAGAAGGGCGCGGGCATAAATTTGGAATAAAATAACCCTAAACATATCGGATATTTATATACTTAAAAAAAACCCTTATTACCCCTAATATACCACCAATATATTGACTTTAAATTTTTTAATTTTTAACCACCCCAATATGAACGGATGTGATATCATATTGGTCCTTAGGTGACGCTCTCGTGAACAAGGCCTGACATTATGTATGCAGTCAATTTGATTTCAAGGTTCATGGAAACACCAATGGATTCGCATTGGTAGACAGGGAAAAGGATTTTAAGATTTATCAGTGGAACAAGAGATTATGGCATCTTATATTCAAAATCAGATGATTTCATTCTAGTTGGGTACACAGACAGTGATTTTGCAGGTAGCATTGATGATAGAAAAAGCACATCTGGGTATATTTTTCATCTTGGTTCAGGAGCAATCTCATGGCCTTCTAAAAAACAACCTATTGTTACTCTTTCAACTACAGAAGCAGAATATGTAGCAGCAACATCAACAGCATGTCAAGGAGTGTGGATAAGACAAATAATGACAGATTTGATGCAAGATCAAGAAGGAGCAACAAAAATTTACTGTGGCAATAATTCAACAATAGTACTATCAAAAAATCATGTTTTCACAAAAGGAGCAAGCATATTGGTATTAGATATCATTTCATCTAAGAACTTATCAACAATGGTGAAATATATCTTGAATTTTGCAAGTCTGAAGATCAAACTTCAGATATCTTCATCAAGTCATTGGCAAAAGAAAGATTTGAACATCTAAGGAAAGGTTTGGGCATCATTGAGAAGTCAAGCTTAGGGGGAGTGTTGAAAACAATAATCTTGACGGAGCAGCCCAAACCGCCCAGCCGACCACCGACCGCCTGCAGCACCGCCCAGCCGTCCATCAACCACCCAACAGTCTGATTATTAATGGAACTCAACCTCCGGCAAAAATTTGAACATGTGTTGCAAATCTACTATAAATAGATCATCTCATAGCTGCATAAAGCAGACTTGTAGTTTTCTTCTTTGCTAATAAAATTCTGAGCAGCTACTCATATTTGCCCATATTTTCTATCATTTTGCATTTTCAGCTCTTCAGTTTTTAGTCTTCTTCTTGCATCCTCCTCCTTCAATCTGACAGATTGGAGAGAACAGATGGAAACTAAGCTCTCTGAAGCCAACAAAGCGAAGGATAATCTCTATGTGGAGGCCTCCAAGCACATTCTTGCTCTAAGGGATTGGCAACGAATATTATGCTAACAATACTATTCTCTGGCATTGTTTGATTGGAATGATTATGGCCCTCTCCTCTATTCCAAGCCATCTATCCAGCATTGATCATCGTTTGGAAGTGCCTATTCTAGCTCCAGAACCAGACAGCTCTGTCAATAGTAGAAGCATGGATGATTAAAAGAAGATCCCGAAGTCACCCAACCAGGCGGAAGTGGTGGCGCTCTTGCAATGAAATCTTTCTTACTTCAGTTACTTCATTTACATGTATTACTGATGTTTATTTTTTACAATTTATCTTAATTTATACCAGTAAGTGTTTAATCATTTGCTTTTGCCAGTTCTTGAATCTGTATCGGAGCTGTCCAGGTTTTGATAATGTAAATGATATCTAGTACTTCAAAAAGAGAGAGGGTGTAATCAAAGACAAACTCTCACCATTTTGGAAGCATGTGCGTGGAAAGCCTCCTTGGGATGCATGGAGATAATCATGGAAGTATTCTAAGAAGTTTCATAATCCAAACCCTCTTCCACGTAAAAACATACAAAAATTTACCATGTGCAAACTGAAATTTAACGATAATAATTAACAACATGATGTTGCAGGATATGAAAAAAAAATTACAGAAATTTAACAATAATAATTAATAATTAACAACATGGCCATGCATGATTTGAAAAAAAAACATCCAGAAATTAGAAGGAGTGCAGTACTCTCTTTTTTAAAATTCCTTTGACTCATTTCAACAAATAAATTCAAAGCGACCTCTACGGTTTCTGAACATGTTCGAGAATGTGGAAACAGATGGAATCCAGGGCTTACTAAAGAGCTCGTTCTTCGGATGCATAGAACGTGTAAATGAAAGAAAAATCAAACAAATTTCTCCTTCAGAAAACCCACTGCCGAATTCATTCCGAACAATTTACCTTGCAGCATGTTCTTCGGATGCATAGAACCTGTAAATGAAACAAAAATCAAACAAACTTCTCCTTCAGAAAACCCACTGCCGAATTCACTCTGAACAATTTACCTTGCAGCATGGTCGCCGAATCTTTTTCCCGGCTGGCGCTGCCTGAGCACATGAAGGTCCCCGCCGGGGCAAAAATCCATGACTCAACACGAGAATTGGGCTTCGTTCAAATGTGCGTACAGTGAAGGTTCATGCGTTAACATTTTCATGTGCTACTTGGGGACAGTATCCCCTTGCAGGATGATGAGAACTCCAAATCTCTGTGTGATGGCGTTGGAGGACACAATTTCCAATAGTGTGGGATTGGAAGGTAAGGGTCGCCACCCCCTACTGAGGATAAGCTTTCTTGAGAAGGTAGTCCACCACGCATGCAACAACACATCCAGAATTCTGGGTATCCATCGTTTCTAGTTAAGCTTTCCTTCATTATCCTAAAAATGGCAATGTAACGGGAGATCCTTCTCGCCATTAGATTAAAAAATAAATCAAATTTTCTTTTTAGCTTACCCTTCTTTTGCGAAAATGATTGTAACACAGCCGCCATAAGTGTCTATGTCCACGTAGCTACCGAGATCCTTCTCGCGAGTCGCCTTTAGATTAAAAAATAAATCAAATTTTCTTTTTAGCTTACCCTTCTTTTGCGAAAATGATTGTAACACAGCCGTCATAAGCGTCTATGTCCACGTAGCTACCGACTATCTATTTCTGCATATTTATTCAAACGAATATTTCCGTAGAAAATAGTATGCAGTGAATAAGCATGTGCTCTGTCGTACGGTCTGAAATGGAACTTCTTTGGCTGCTAGTGCGAGTCCCATGTGTACGAAGCTCGACATGAGTGGAATATAAATAATAATAATAATAATAATAATTTTTTTTTAAGGTCACAGTCAAACACACCGAATTGGTGTATGGAAGAGAAACAAAAATATTTAAAACAACATCTTTTTAGATAAATAATTATTTATTATCAATTTCATAATTAAGTTATGTCAATCCTATGGTTAATTTTACCTTTTTCAAATTTTAAAAATTAATACTTATTATCAATTTGATAATTGAATTATGTCGATCTTATAGTTAATTTTATTATTTCAAATTTTAGTAATTTGAAAATTAAGTTATGTCAATCTTATAGTTAATTTTACTTTTCATTCATTTAGGACATCCATGAATGTTACTTCTCTATTACACTCTGAAGTTACTTCTTTGCTACTTCTATGTTACAAATATTGAAGGTTGGAGTTAGTATTTAACAAACAGATTATGCAAAAATGAGTTATATATCAACTTGGTGCAATTACAATGAAAGTGAAAAGGAATATTTAAAAGCTAAATCTCAACTTGGTGCAATTACAATGAAAGTGAAAAGGAATATTTAAAAGCTAAATCTCAAACCTAACTAAAACTGCATGCGAACATGACTTCTAATTACAGAACTAAAGCTAAAGCATGAGTAATTACTATTTTTAACACTCTTTCTCAATTACGACTACTGATTACTGCAAGTTTTACAATGCCTAAATTATCTTAACGAGTTTGCTTTCACAATGCCTAAATTATCTCTATAAGTTTCAAAATTTTCTTTTATCAATGGCTTTATGAATATGTTAGCCAATTGATCAATCGAATTACAATGCTCAACATGAACTTCATCATTGTTCACAAGTTCTCTTATGTGATTTCTCTTTTCGTGAAATACATGGTTCTTGGACAGGGCCATCCCTCAAGTGTTGTCACAATAGATTGTTGTTGGTCCTTCTTGTTTCTGCTGAAGACTTTCCAAAATTATGCGTAACCAAATTGCTGGAAATGTTGCTAATGTCGTTGCTACATATTTTTGGTAATAGGGTTATATAGTATCTAGGCTTTAAATTCTTCACCGTATCCAAGAAAGATACATTCCTCACTCCTGTCATCCAGCTTTTTTATTAGTTATTTAGGTACATGAGCATAAGCAGTGCACAACCAAATAATCTGAAATGAGAAACATTACAACTCATATAGGTGTCCATGGTTGCTCTTGTACTACATTCTTCACAATTTTGGTTGAAGATATGTTCAACACATGAACAGTACAAGCCACTGCGTCTCCTCAAAATTCATGGGACACGTTTATTCCTTTCAACATGCTTCTTTCCATATTCATGTACATCTTTTTGCTGAGGTGTATATCTTGTAGTGAATTGCCTCTTGATTTCATGATATTTACAGTAATCATGAAATTCCTTTGAGTAATACTCTCCCCCTCCATTTGATCTCAATACTTTGAGTTGATGACCACTATGTTTTTCAACCAGAGCCTTAAATTCCTTGAACTTTCTAAAAGTTTCAGATTTATGAGGAAGGAAATACACCCATGCTTTTCTACTAAAATCATCAATTAATGTAAGAAAATAATAGCTTCCATCAATTGACTGAGTCTGCATTAGACCACATAGATGAGTATGAACAAGTTCTATAGGTGCATGTGCCATTCAAGACATACCTTTAGGGAAGCTACCAATGTGCTTCTTTGCAATGATGCAACACTCATAATTGCTTGTTGGCTCCTTCATAGGGGGTAATCCTTTAAGCATCTCTTTCTTTCACAACATCTTTAGACCACCAAAGTGTAGATGTCCATATATGAAATTCCATAACCAATAATCATTCATGGATGTGGATTTTTGGGAAAAAGAGCTTACCTTGCTTTTGCAATTCATGACTAGCGGATACATCCTATTCCTAGTCACTTGTACTTTGATGATCAAATGTCTATTTGGGGGTTTTCCATATATTGCATAGTCTGATCCTTAAAAAACAAGTTTGTATTTATTTTAAGTAAGTTTCCCAATGCTGAGTAGATTATGCTTCAATCCTAGAGCATAATATACATATGTGATTTTTTTCTTTTGGCTTCAATCTTGGAGCGTCATTTTGATTTTATTGCTCTACAATCTAATTCCTAACATATCACTGAGTTTCTACATATCCAATTGCTAGACAGTTGTGAAGAAAAGAGGATGGTTGTAGGTGAGCATAGAGGTTGGGCATGATGGGAACCTTTACCCATTGTTTATTTGTTTCTCGAGGATGTGTGAGAAGCCATGGATTGATGTTACACGAGGTTATTTAAAACCATACAATAGGAATATTTCTGCACACATTGAAGAGCACTGTGAGGTTTGGGTACTCTTAGGAATAATTGTTTAGAGAAATATTAGGCTTTCTTTGTGTTCCATGGCTTGCATGGCTGAATGAGAGGCCATCAGTGCTCAGCGGGGAGCAGAATGGCCAAGCATAGGAGAGAATGAGCTTTAGGTTGAGAGAGAGAAGCCTATAAGTGTTTACTTCGCCCTAGTGGCCTCATGGCGTGGTTTGGGGGTGGTATCTACAATTGATACCTACGATCTGGTGGAAAATTGCTTTTACACATCAAATTTCTTGGACCTTCTTCAATTAAAAAGATAAATATTATTTGGTGTGTATAAATGTTCATTGGTTATATTGACTTAATGTGTGTTAACATAGTTTTAATTGTATTTTGTTTTATATTCATGCACATGCACATGCATTTCTTAGGTTATGTTATACATGGGTGGCTTAAATTAATTTGGAATTTGAAAAATGACCGATGAGGTAAATTTTGTAAGAGGAAATTCAAAACTACTTTCTCATGTAGTCATAAAAATGGATCATATAAATGCTAAAATATATGATGTTGGTAAGAACTTATTGATATCCTTATCAAGAGAAAAAATTAAATAGTCTGAATTCATTTCAAAGATTCCACTTTTTTAATAAATATTACATATGAAAAAGAAATAAAACTATTTAAATTTATTTTTACATTTTCTTTTCTTATTTAAAAAAAAACATTGTAGAAATGAAAAAGAAATAAAATTATATAGATTTTTTTTTTATTACCCTTCTTAAGTTATAACTTATCTTAACAAAATTATGATGTTCTTAATTTTGGACTATTTTTTTTAATGAAATCTATATATTATTTCTTTTAGTTTTTCAGAGTGGTATTTAATAAATTTTAATTGAACTTTAAATAATAATAAAATGTCTTAATGAAGCAAAGTATTAAATTATTAAAAATATCAACTCACTAATCAATGAATGAAGTATAAATGAAGATGGATTTTTTCGTTTAATTAATGAGAATGACCTAAGTAAAATAATTAAGAGATAAATTTTTATAAAGTGAGTTATAGAAATAAAATTATATTACTATTTGGATTATTACTATAAAATTTATAGAAATTGATTAAAATTTATTTTTATTAAATTAAGAATTTGTTAAGTATTTTATTAATTTCTTTATAAATGTTATTCAATTCATTAATTTATTTTATTATTAAATTAAGAATTTGTTAAGTATTTTACTAATTTTTTTATAAATGTTATTTAATTCATTTTTTTCTATGAGGCCCATTGATATATATTTATAAGTTTATTAAAAGTATGTCTAATTTGAATTTTAAAGGGTTCAAAGCTCTAATTCTTGACCTCTCTTGAACTGAAAGAGAATACCAACCTCTTACAAATTGAGATAACCCTTAATACTTCACTTAATTAAACTTAATATAAATCTTTACAATTGTTTTTAAATAAATAATAAATAATAAATCTCATAAATTACAATCCTATATTAATCACAAATTTATAAATTACTATACAATTTATAGTAAATTACTACATTTTATTCCTACTACTATGACAAGTTTAACAACCATCATGCATTTTATTGATTGTATACATAACTTTGTACAGTTGTTTACAATAAATTGACAATTCACAACATTAAATGATAATTAAACTTATGGACAGAACCTAAAAACAAATTTATAATCAATGTGAAATAAGTAAATTTATTCATTATGTGGACATTGGAGTAAAAGTACAAAATTGTAATCAAAGACAATTCACATTAAATGATCGTTAAACTTTGTAAAAAAACCTAAAAACAAAATTATATTTTAAAAGTTAGTTTAAAGTCAATGTGAAATAAGTGTATTTATTCTCATTATGTGAATAATCTAAAACAAGTACATAATTACAATTATACACTTTTTATAAACATTAAATGAGAAAACTAAAAAAAAAATTATAATAAATGTAAAATAAAAAAATTATAATAAATATGAAATGAATACATTTATTTCCATTATATACATTAAAGGTACAAACTTACCTAACACTATAATTCAAACACATTCTACAACTCTAAACTTCTTTCTCCCAAATAAGTAACTCAATTTAAATGACAATATTATTATTTATTCATTTTTTCAAATGATAATATAATTATTCTAAACTTATCTTCATATTACTCTTACATTTCTGGTCCAATCTACTCCTTCCATGTCTCTTCAAATCTATTATTGTGATTACAGAGTGCTCGCCACCTGGCCATTAGAGAGTGGTCGCCACCGGTGTCAACCCACCCAAAAGGTGACGTTGGAGAAAACTCTTGTCGTAAATCTATTATTATGTCTCCGCGAGGAGATATTATGAATCGGTTAGATGTATTAATTTCTAGCAATTTGAAAAAAAAAATTTAGATTAAGGTTTTTCTATAGTGTAAGGCAAATTTTATTTACAGATTTTTTTAATCATTAATTTTTTAAAACTGTCATTGGTTCTGCTAAGTGACGTTGGCTTGGATTCCAGTGCCCCAAGACCCGACAGCTAAGTGATGTCATCAATTATTTAATGAGGTTGCTTTGGTTTCTGGGGCTGATGGTGAGCTGCAAGGTTATGGCTGCCATTCTTCCCAATGCCTAATACCACTGCTTGCATGCACTGAGGTAGAGTTGACGCGTTGTTCATTGCTTGCATGCCTTTGCACGGAGGTAGAGTTGACACGTTGTTCCCTAGCATGCATTTGCACTAAGGTAGAGTTAACGCGTTGTTCATCTTTTCCCAATGCTCGTTCACTGCTTGAATGCCTTTCCAGTGAGGTAGAGTTGATGCGTTGTTCACTGCTAGCATGCCTTTGCAAGTTTGAAAAGCAAAACTCTCTTAATTACAAATTATCACTGATTATCTAATATATGCTTTTTGGTTTAAGTTTTGACATTTTCTCAGCTAGTGCTTATGGTCCTATATCCATGTGCTTCGAAACTAGGAAATTTCTTATCATGGCCTATTTGGGTTTTAATGTAATATACTAATGACAGGCGTCTGGTTTAATGCACGCAGAGCTTTTTAATGATGTTATAAACCACAGAGAGCTTTTTAATGCTGTTTCTTTGGCTAGAGCTTATTGTCATTGTATTAATTTTCTTCTTGTGAAGTTTTGGGTTGCAATTTAACTTGCAAAAAGTACAATAAGATTTCCTTACCGCATGGGTTTTAGCTAGTGATTATTGTCATGTTATTCATTTTGTTGGAAATATGAGTTTTCTTTCGTGGCTTTTGGGGTCCAATTCAATTTAATTCGCATAGTAGATTATTTTTCCCTCGTATTTTTCTGGTTTAGGGATGAATCCAATTGTTTCAGCATTTGTCAAAGCATGCCATGATAATTGTTCTTTTACACAAGTGCATCCACATACAACGATTGCCTTAGAAATGTAGCAAAACAAACTACTCAACTATTGTGGTAGACAATTGTTTTCCTTGGTTTTCGAGCTCTTCTGGATTTTGGGGCTAGAAGTTTAATCTTTAATAGATGTATTTCTGCAGATATTTGGGTTTAGCCTCAAGTAGAGACTTCGGTAGATGGGAAAAGCGTTTCATTGACTTTGTTACGGGTTAGATATGTTGTTTATATTCTAACTTTTTCTTAATTGCAGTTATTGGCAGTTGCATATCTTGATGGAATTTCTCTTTCTTCGGCATTTGAAAATCCCGATTTTAGAAAAGCTTTAATGTTTTTTTTAGGAATTTTCAAATCCTTTAATTATAAAAAATACAAAGCCATTAAAAGTCTTAACGACTTTTCTAAAAGTTGTTAAAGTTGGGGATGGCTCTTTGCTGCATTTTTTTTTTGTCACCATTCTTGCCTTAACAAAAAAAACTGCTTTTATAATCTAATATGTCACCATTCCCATAAATTAGATTATAAAAGGAGTAGACAAACTATTGAAAGGGTTAAAAAATTCTGGTTCATAAAAGTACCAGAGCTTACTATACCAAGAGTTTCCAAAAAAACCATGTCTAAACAATTACCAACATTTCTTTGTATTTTAAATTATTATTATTATTATTATTATTAATGATGTGCTGCACTCCTTTATTTTTTTGAAAATTATGTATTTGGTGCACAATTTGCTAAAATTTGACTCAAAGTTTGAGCTGGAATGGCCTTGGACAGACTCAACTTGAAATATTACCTCCATTTTTTAGTGATTCAGTGAGAGTAGTGGACCGTGAACAACTAGCCTATATCAAAATATTCTAATTTGTTTATGCAGAGAGACGTCCATTACACATTCTAGGATCTTGTAAACAAGCACTTTTATGTATTGAATAAAGGAAAGGCAACACATGCCATTGATAGTACTTCGGTTTGTTAAACTAGATTGCAACAATAACAATTTAACTTTAAGGTAACATTCAAAAGAGAAAATTCAAAAGAGAAGATGTATAAAGCTCTCTTTTGGAGGCTCAGTTTGTTGAGAAGGAAATCCAGTAATCTTACCAAGATAACCATTCATATCAGTGTCAGTTCGTTGAGAACGCCAAGGGTGAGTTTGAAGACGAGAAAGGCAGAGGGCATTTGCAGGTTTCCAGTAACAGATTGCATAAGATTTTTAGCCATGTGAAGATCTATACTTTTAAGTTTTTGGAAATGTAATTATTTTGGTTAATAATTGTGTTGACAAGTTAGTTAATAAATTATTATTATTAGTTTTATATAAGTCTTTAAGATTGACACAATCAAAATCAACCAATTCCATGGTAACTCTAAAAATCACAGTTATTGTGAAGTTTCCTAAAAATTAAAACTTCTAAACGTCATCTTCATCTTCTAGCTTGTTGCAAAAGGACCAACCTTGATTTTTGCATCACTAATGTGAAAGATGGTGACGCCATTGTCACATATAATTTAGACTACAATAAGTTTTTTTTTTCATAAAGGTAGTGAATTCCAATACCTAGTATTATGTTTTAATTTTACAATAAGATGCTTATGGTTATTAATTGATAATTGGAAGCCATGCTTTAAAATATAAAGCAGCAGATAGTTTTGTCACAGATACTTTACATTATAATAAGATTTTTTTTTCTTCATAAAAGCACTGAATTCTAATAGCTGGTATTTAGTTATAATTTGGTTCGTGAATTCCATTATATTATTATGTCACTGTGATATATAGATGGGTAGATTATATTAATTTTACCATACAAAAATTAAATTTTTAATATTTAATAAAATTTTGTAAAAGTTGTGAGAAAAGTCAGTAATGTATTGTTTTTGTTTTTTTAACCTTTCACTGCCTTACCTGCTACACATTTTTTAACGCCAATATCGATTTTAATACCAATAAATTTCTCTCGATCTATACAATATATATAAAGTACATATAAAGTACAGGAAAGGGTATACATTATAAATTCTTGAGTTTCCTGCTGTACATTCATTGGTCTCGTATCCTTTATGCTGCTTCATTCTGAAATACTTTTATTACATAGAATGACACTGTATTTTATAATCGAAAATCATCCCCACCGAACACAATATTTTATGACAAATCTGTATTTTTATTTGAAATTCAGAGAGTAGAATTTAGGGATGATATTTGAGAGTCAACGGTGCAAACTTCCTCTATATCTAGATTTGGTGTAAATGATACCCAATACATTCATACTTTTCCTAGTACCTTTGTTGCACATATGCTTTTCCCTTTCTTCTTTACCCTCTTTCGCATATGCTTATTCAGCAATTGTGGTGGTTTCCTCTTGGGCAAAACGTGGGTTGAAATTATTCGTTTTTGTCATTTTGGGCAGTTTTCCATTTGTCTTTGTGGAACATGGTCATTTGTTTGTTGTAGATGCAATGGAGAAATTGTGCAAATCGTGGAGAAACAAATTGAACATTTACATGTACATACTTTTCATGACCAACTGTTGCATTGGTTAAAGGTACAATATAGCTTATCCTTTGACTGTATTTCAATAGTTCTTATCTGTAGCCAGTACATAATTGGCACCAACGCAATATAGGTGTATCCCATTGATCTAATACTAATGGGTCTTATCTCTATTCAATACAAGGGCTATGTCACCTTTAGTCGTCACATAATAGTTGATGTTGTAATCTTCCCTTTCTTAGTAAACGAAGTGGACTCGGGATGCAACTCGATCGGGACGAATAAAACCGGAACATGGATAGGAGTTGTCGTGGGAAAAGCTCATCGACTGTAAACCTACTATAGAAAGACTACTTCGTAGTAGACATCATGAAGAACACTACGATATAGATCAGGATGATGGTGGATGGCTGATTGAAAAAAACTGTAAAATAGAAAAGATAATTGAAGCGGATTAACAATCTAAAGCAAATATAGTGATGGTGTTCACTAGCTAATTTGGATCTTAATGGTTATTATTGGAAAATGGAGTTTTCCATAGAGTGCCCAAAATAGCGCTCATAGCGCCAAAAAACATAGTAGAGCTCATAGTGCCAAAAAAGCATAGTAGAGTTCTTTGTGTTGTTTATTTTATTTTAGTGGTAGCAATAAAATAAATTCCTCTTTTGTTGAAGACCCTTTATGTTTATAATCACACTACCTGTGTTAGACTTCAGGTTAGCAAGCATTTTGAAGGGATTTGGTTTTTATTAAAGATTTAGTTTTTTGAGTTTTGATTTCTAATAATAATAATAATAATTATATATTTTTAAGGTCACCGCCAAGTGAGACACCAAATTGGTGTATGAGACCCCCTTGTTTGTGGGACAAGGACACCAAATTGGTGTATAAGACCCCCTTGTTTGTGGGACAAGGGACCCCCCTCTACGCAGCGATTTAACTGCTAAAGTCTACAGAGGTGTACATACACTACCCCCCTCTGGATTTGAACCCGTGACCTCCTAAGAGGAAACACATGCTCTTAACCATTAGGCCCACAAAGGGTTATATTGCAATCTTTATAAGGACCACATTTGATTATTATTATTATTATATTTTTGGAAATGCTTTAAGATTTTATTATTATTGGAAATGCTTCTTTCTTTAGCTTGATTTTGCATATCATTAGGTTATTTACCTTTGAATAATGAGATGATTTGGAATATGATGTAATACATAATGTGTTTATGTACAAATAAATGTGTATGCATAAGTTATTATTTAAAGGTGTGTAAAGGTGTATGCATTAGAAGTGAAGTTGAACGTTTTGAATGTTATATTGTATTCTTGTCAATGATTTTGGAAATAGTACAGTTTTGACATGTTTGGAGAGGAAAATACATTAAATGACAATCCCCTTATTTGAGCTTAATTTGTTGCTATGTTTCATTTTTGTTGTTGATTATGATACTAGATTTGGATATGTTTGATGTGAAAAATACATTAGATGGCAATTCCTTTAGTTGAGCATGATTTATTGCTATGTTTCATTTATGTTGTTGATTATGATGCCATAGTGCAATGGTTTTATGTAAGGAACTTTCCTTGGGTATGGTAGGAGTTGGAAACTGGTCATAATGTGTTTAATAAAGAAAAAATCATTATAAGACTAGAAACCCTCTATTGGAGGAAAAATTCATCACAAGACAGGTAACCTTTTATTGGACCATATTTAATTGATGTGTTTTTATTTATGCTCTTAATCAAGATCCTACATAAGATTTCACTATCTTATTGGCATGCATCCTAGCTCGTGTTGGATGAATATTTCACTGCTTGTATGTTCCCTTCTTATGTTCCTGTCTTGGATTGTTGAGCTCAATGTACAGGAATCCAAATTTTGAGCTATGATTCTGTTGATTTCTCTCATCGCCGAAGATTCTTCCATTTCCACTATGTATGGTAAACTAGGGTCGAGCAGACAAGTTTCCTCCGAGAGCCACCCTTGTGCTTGGGACTATCTTGGTTGAATACCTCTTGGAAGGTTAAAGCCTTGGAGGGGGAAGGCTCAAGCTTCATTCCCACCGAAGATTGGAATTCACAACAGGGTTTGACCTGTCGACTTGGATGTGTGTTGGTCTGTAGGTCTAGATAAGCACTTCTAATATGCTCAGAGCCTTAGAATAGTAAACTACTTAGGCAACCACATGGCGTGCAAGACAAATAAAGGAAATGCGAAGATGGATGAAAGCGCTAGTAAACACTGGTATTTAGGGTTTTAATTCCTAATCGGTGTTTGAGCAAGTCGATTCTCTACATTCTTTCAAGGTGTTTATCGATGGACTTTTACACACTTTTAGACTCATTTTCCTGTTTGATTTATAATGGGATTTCCATGGGTGGATTGTATGTCCTCCTTGCATCTTTTGCTATTATTTAAATACTTGTAGGGTGTTGGTTTGTGTCACCCCATGTGGGTCATGGTGTTTGGGATAAATCTGATTAGTTATCGATCCCTAGCTATAGTCTATAGGTGTGCAAACATAGTTTAAGCGGATTCTCTAATCTATATATAAATATATAGTCATTTGTGTGTTGCATAGGGGTGTCCAGGGAATGTTCTTTTTGAATTTTCTTTCCATATAAAGCAATTATATCGAGTGTTTTGTCTTGTTGAAAAAACAAATTTTGAAACAAGAAAAAAAAATACATTGATTTTTCATAATTATAAATAGAAAAATTTAAATGGTTTTGTTTTTTTGTAATCTTGATTTTGTCTTTCTAAGCATTTGGAGCAAAATGATTCAAAATTTAAAGTGGTTCGAGGCCCTTAAGCCTTCCGAACTTTTCATTTTTTACATAGAATGGGGTTTATCCTACTAGAAAACAATAGTTTGTTCTTGATTTGGTCTTATTACAAAGAAAAGGAAAGCCATTATAATTACCTTCATGCAGCCTGAAGTAGAGTGATTATTTCAATTTAGCTGCTCATTTTTTTTGTCAATATTAAGAAGTAGAGCGATTGCTTGCTTCTATTTTTTCGTTTTACCCATCTCATCCAAAGTCGACTAGTGCAATCATTTCATTGTCTTAAATATTCAAAGCTAGATTTTTTATTGTGTGCAAAGTTGTTGCAGATAGTTTGCACTTACATAGTTGAAAAATCTTTAAAGCTGTTACATGGCTGAAATTGTCAAATTTCACACAAATACTATGATTGAAAGCTTTAATGATGTGAAAAAAAAATCCTACTAATTTTCTAGAAACTAAATACTATGATTTAAAAGGTTTATTGTTGTGAAAAAGAATTGTTTGAAGTTTTCAAACCAAATACCATGATTTAAAGGTTTAATGTCGTAAAAAAACATTAACTGTGAATTTTTCAAACCGTGTGTTCTTAAAAAGGCTAGATACTGCAACCCCTCACTCTGAAATTAGATCACATACATAGTAAAGTAAAACCTAGCTGAATATTACAAATGCAGGACTCTTCTCGAATTAATGTGCTTTGAATATTGTGGCATATGTGTTTTCTGGCTTTCGACATGTGTTTCAAGGTTTAAAGCTATTTTTCTTTGTGAATTGTTATCCGTAGTTAAGCATTACTTGATTTTAGGTTCTGTTTAGTTTAGCGTTGAAGTTTTTATATGAAAGATTTTACAGAGCATATTTATTTAAAATTTATAGCTATGATTGTTGGAATGTGTTCCTATCAAAACTATTTTATATGTGAATTTATGTAGAACATACTAGTTGAAGTTGCCTGAGGATAAGATAGGATGGAATGCATCCTTTACTTGTTGTCAGAGTTGTTTTAAAATTCTGGAATTCATGTGAACGAAACAACTTTCGCTTGAGGATAGGGATAGACAAATTTGTCGATGTTTTCCGTCAATTTTGTAAAATCGTTTTAATTTGTTTCTTGATTAGTTTGTCAATATTGCTCCTTGCCTGGTTTTGTGTGTGTTTAATGCAATAAAAGATTTAGTGTTATTTTCCTTCATGCATTGCTATCAATGGGTAAACGTTGTCTGAACTTTCAGAATTTTTTAAGATATATAGCCGCATCCGTTGGAGTGGTATTTCGTTGCTTGCGTGTTATTAGAGTCATTTTCATATAGAGTTCCCGAGGCTAAGATAGAGTTCCTATTTGTTATTTGTTATGAGATATGGTTTCCGTTAATTTGGTAAAATAAATTAATCCCATTTAAGTCACACAAGGGTGTCAATTTTGTTTCTTTCATGGTTTCCAGTGTTCCTGTTAAAAAAGTTTGAATCCATATTTCTTTTATTGATTGTTTAAGCTTTAAGCTTTAAGAGAGTACTTAAGATTTAGGCACGTTTAAGCTTTAAGAGATTAAGATTTAGGCATAAATTTGGTGGAAAGAGTCATTTTGAATTTTAATTAATTAATTATTAATTAAATAAATTTAAATTTTATTAATTAAAATATTGATTAAGTAATTGTTATTATATAAATTTTATGTAACACATTAATTTATTTTTAGGGTTTGTGTTATTTTTTTGAATTCATATTTAATTATTTATTCATTATAAAAACATTTTAATGTTTAAATTCTATTTTATCTCACGCCATAGATTTGTAATTATTTATACATTATAAAAACATTTTAATGTTTACATTCTATGTGTGTTTTAGGTTGAAATTTTTAAAAATGATGGATGGGTAGGTGGGTGGGTTTTGGGTTTTTTTTTTTTTAATATTAGTTTTTTTTTAATTTTATTAAAAATTTTAGGTTGAAATTTTTTAAAATAATGGATGGATAGATGGATGGGTGGGTAGGTGAGCTAGTGAGTTGGTTTTGGGTTTTGATTATTTCTTTAATATTAGTTTTTTTTCTAATTTTATTAAAAGTCTTATATAATTTTCAAAAATGGTTTGACAATCAAAGTTTTTTGAACAATTTTTTTATACAAAATTTGTAAATTATTTTAATTTATTGGTTAAAGAATTTGAAAACATCAATTTTGTAGAAAAACAAATTAAAAACTAAGTAAAAATATTAACTTACCAATTGTTTTTAACATCTTTGATTCTCGTTCCTGGTCTTGTTCTTGCGTTTTTGGATTTGCAGTGAAAAGGAGAGAAGGAGAGCCTAGCTCTCGGCCTCCAGGCCTTTGGCCTCACTCTCGAATTTGTAACAACACCATTCTATTAGGAGAAAATTCATGGCTTGATGGCCCACACTCTGTAAAACATTCTAGAGGGTTTCACACTAAACTTTTGTGCAGGGAAAAAGCTTCATCCTCGGCAACACTGGTAAAGTCCATCTGGTTACAGTTATACCTTCTTATGGTTATTTTCCATGAAAATAATGATTACAAAAAATAACCCCGTATTGTTGCAATGTAGGAGTCTTCGGATAAATTACTGCGTGGATGAGGGAAATGGTCTTTGTAGCTAGCATGTGGTCTGGTAAGACCTGGAACCTCCATTCCATGCTCTTGTTACTCCATTTGTATGTCTCTGTTGTGCATGTTGTGGTTGGGTCTGCAATCTCCATAATGGAATTGTTTTTTCGTTGAACTGGTAAGCCCTTGTGTTTCTACCTATGGCACCTTCAGTCGTTTATGATAATAGTCTCCCTTGACTGTGGAGTCTAAGGGGACTGTAATGGAAACATCACCTATTTACTTTTGTTAAAATGAGGAACTTGCAGAGTTTAGTGAAATAATGGTTTCGCCGTGCTTTCTAGCAGAGTTTCCTTAACGCTCTGAAATTTGTAAATGTGTGGTTTATTTTAAACAAAAAAATCCATAAGGGTTCGTGTAAGATTACACAGTGTTTTTAGTTCTTCAGTTTTCTTTTATCAATTTACAAAGACTCTTAGTCTAGCTGTCATTTTGATGTTAGCTCTGTAGTTTTTGTTTTAAATCTTCTTAGGGCCTGGACGACCATTTAGCACATATGGTAAATGTAATTGTTAAGTTTTGTCTAGTTAAGGTCGTGAGGCCATTTATGTATAATACAATGGTTAATTTGTAATGTTAAGGCTGAGAGGCCACTTTTCTGTTTCTTTCGTTTATTTTTACAATACAGAGCAATGCTCTGTCATGGTAATTTAGTGGCATGTTCTCCCTTCGTGCCGTGAGACGCTCGTGTTAACCGTGAATGGATTCATGTTTTCCTCAGTTATACATTTGATTTATTACTTGTGGACATAATTGTCCCTACTAGTTTTGTACTCGGATTCATAATAGAATTGGAAATTTTTAAAGAAAATAAATTGTTTTTTTACGTAATGTGGAATTGTTAAGTACATGACAATGTGTATGTAGGGTTTTACTGGTTGTTCTTAAACTAAGATCCATAAGGAAAAATACATAGATAGTAAAATGAAAATGGTTCTGAAAAGGTTGTTTCTCCTGCGACAAACTTGCCCTTAAGGGTTTCGATCTCTATTGGTGAATTAATGGTATTTAGAAAATCTAATGAGCGTTTTCCAGATCTGTGCAAAGAAATTGATGAATGGTTTAATGTTTTTGATTTTGGCCTTTACCTGTATATAGATTTAGACTTTCATGTTTTGGTTGTAAAGGCCTTGACAGGTTTCGACATCTTGACCTACATATTACTTATTAATACTATTAACTTTTTAAGTTTATTTATTAGACTAATTATTTGAAACCCTAGCTTAATAAAGGTTTTGATCTGTTTGCTAGATTTGATTTTGTAATTTATTTAAATAAGCCTTTCAGCTATGTTATAATATTACTACGAATGTAGTTATATATAAGGTATGATTGATAGAGATTTTGTATGTCATAGGTTTCACGTGTTTTGATTAAAAATAAAAAAAGGAAGATCAATTCTTGTCTAAAGTTTATTTGGTTCTTTCAAACACTAGTTATAACTTCAGTTTCTAAATCTAAGCCTTTTAGCTGCAATGTAATTTCCCTAATATGATCCTAAACACTTTTTGACAGGCAGAGAATTAGAAAAGTAAATAAATATGACTACTACCTAGAGAAAATTGAATGAACGAAATGTATTGTTAACAATAACTATCCTATGACTGTAATATTAATTCTTACAACCATTAGAGTAGTGGACTACAACTTTTCTTTTACAGGGAAGATATAATCTAGAACAGTTACCATTAAAACCTGTAGATTCTACACATAATTTTCTAAACAAAATACAGATATAGAATTTAAATCATAGGTAAATAACAAACAATTTATAACCTGGATAATTTGCAGAAGGGGGACACCACCCAAAGGAGACCGTTCCACATAACTGTCTCTTGAAGCAACCAAGATTACTTTCTTAGTACCCCCGAGCATGTTCACTGAACCACTAGGACGAAGAGACTATGTAACAACATACACAGAACTTCCTAAATCTTAGCACTAAATAACATACTTAACTCAACAATTTCACTTTAGTTATCCCCTCATCGAATTCCTTCTGTGCCTAACCTTTCAGTTTGCAGCAGTCACAAGGTTCATTCACTTGGAAATATACTGTAGTGAGCCTCCTGCTCAATTCGATGGTATTTATAAGATTTCCTAGGTCTTTGGGTTAGTTTTGAAATTAAATGAGCCACGTGTTTAGTTCCCCCTCTCAGGGAACATGACCACAATTTTAGGGATTTTGCTTTCCGCAACAATTAGAAAGTGAAATGCTAGTGCTTCCATTTGTCATTCAACCTCCTACAGTTGCTCATTCCTCTTAGTAGGTCAGTGAACACTCTTTCAACAGTCTCCTTTGGATAGGTGTCTCTCCATTTAGTTATTTAAATAAAATAAATATTCAATTACAGTCATTCTTGACCCACTTGGTCATAAAAACTTTACAACAATTTTAACATAATGTTTTCTCAAATAAATAAAAATAATTATTTTTCAGTTCTAGGTGGGTTATACTCTTTGTAACTTAGCAGTCACACTAGCAGACTTAAACTCTTAGCAATTCACTCTAGCTTTCCCCTCATCAAATTCCTCTTGTGTGCCTCACTTTTTCAGTTTCTAGCAAAATCACAAGGCTCTAATCACTTACAATGTAGTGAGCCTCTTGCTCATTCGATAGTATATATAAGATTGCCTAGGTCTTTGGGTCAGTTTTGCAATTAAATGAGCCACCTTCTCAGTTCTTCTTTCCAGGGAACATGATCACAATTATAGGGATGTTGCCTCCTGCAACATCTAGAAAGTGAATGCTGTTGTTGCCACTTGTCTTCTTGGCCTCCTACAGCAGATCATTCCTCCTAGTGGGTCAGTGAACACTCTCCAACGATCTTCTTTGGCTAGATGCCTATTCTTTTGATTATTTAAATAAATACAATATTCAATTACAGTCATCTTTGACCATCCTTTGTCAACAACATAAAATTTTACAGTAACTTTTAAAGTAATGTTTTCTCAAAAATAAAATGTTTTTTCAGTTCTAGGTGGGTTTGGCATCTATAGCATCGAGTAAAACCATTAATCTTTGATTTTCGGAGGACTCTGCCCCTAGACACCACGATGCGCCTATATCATCCAGAGCATGGTTGTTAAGTCCGAATTTTAATGTTGCGGGGTTCTGACATATCCTCGGTAACCCTCGTGTGTATGCATTTTACGGTGAAAAATTTCCAGTGTTTATGTGTTAGTTCAGTCCCATACCCACCATCATGCAAACCCAGACCCATGGATGTATCCTCTCAATGCCCATGACTGCAATCCATCACAACCCCATTCGAATGTGTCTGTACGATACTATGTGGGGAAGACCATTATGGTCAGTATTAATGGCAGGTTCATTTGAAATTGTAATTCACACTATATGATTTTGAAATTTCAAATGTCTGCCTTCAACAAATAACATCAATAACATCTATGCATTGGGATTTGCGATCAACAATGGCTCCCCATATCAATTCCTCCGCTACTCTGCCATGGCAAAAGAAGCTTCCATTTCCATTCTCGTTCTCAGACGCAAATGGAAGAGATGAAGCAGAACAATTCATGTGTGGCCGCTATATTTCCCAAACCAACATGGAGATGTTCCAGTAATTGCATGTGGAGTGGATTGTAAATATATCTGGACAGAAATTTCATGTTGTGCACGAAAGACCGAGAGCATGTCAAATCCCTGCAACATATAATAGGATGTTGTTGCAACATATGAGAGTGGAGAGTATAATCTCCAACCTCCTGCTTATGCATTCCTCAGATCTGGAAGCTTTTCACCTTCGACATGGAAATCATAGGATTTATGTGAATGGGAATTTAGCTGCAAAAACATATGGAAAATGGAATCTAAAGAAGGTAAGAAGACAGACAACGAATATTTCGTTGCGTAGCTTTGCGGAGGCCATAGCAGTCAACAAAGTCATTCATACGACAATCGAAACCAACCTGGAAGAGACATGTTGATTGAACAATTCTGTTGTTGTTTGAACTTTGATTGACTAATCTACTAGGTCTATCCAATACCAGAATAGCGAGTAAAGGCATGATTTTTATAGTTCAATTTTTCTTCTTCAGCTTCAAACTCCAGGAAAGATGTAACTGACTTGAGAGTTGAAAATCGACATGGATGATGAAAGGAAGGAGATCAAGTATTTATATAAATGAAAAATGAGCAATTGAAGTCAGTTCAGTGATTAGTCTATGTTGAAGTTGTTTTAAATTGGGCAAGGACGTCTAGTTTGCTCGGTTTCCCTAGTTGAAGGCTTCAATTTCAATGTGTAGACATTCGCTGGCAATTGATGTACTGGAATAGTTTATGAGAGGCTTGTTCTCTTCTTCTGCATGATTTATTATTATATGTGTTCAACGATTTGTTTAACCATGATATCTTGTCGACCAACGGTTGGCACACTAGGGCTAAGTCAACATCCAAGCTTTCAAGAAGAATTTTAAACTGTGGATTGATTTTAAGAACACGTTTAGATTCAGGGATGGAATTTGATGGGTAAATTCCCATCATGGGTCAATTTACCCGTCAAATACAGCTAAGATTTTACCGAGGCCATCAAAATCTAGCTTAGAATACATAAAATGTTTCAGATTTTGATTGTTACCGACAATTTTGACCGGTGTCTGACATTTGAAATTCCAACCCTGTTTTGATTCCTTTCATCCTTCAGGTCTTCGTGAGGTCTTCCTACTTAGTTTGAATCTTGATGAGGATGTCTAACAAAAGCTTTAATGGTGCATGTGGGAAGTTGCTAGACTTTAAAAAAAATATTCTATTGCTGTTTGTTGACATTCTAACGGGAATCTTTTAAAAGATTAGGTCGATGGACGTTTCAAAGGCTTATGTTGGAAATGACTATTGGTTTTGTATAATTGTCTATAGGTTAATAGAGTTATTTTTTTGTTTGTTTGTTAATATTGTGTTATTCATGGTTTTTTAAAATTTCTTTCGTATGTTTCATATTGTACTTAAATGATATAAAATTATTAAATATATATATGTTTGTAAATAGTATAAAAATTATTAAATATGGTATGAATTGTTAAATTAAAAAAGAATCATGTAAATTGTTAATATGGTATGAATTGCTAATTAATTAATTGATATATCACTTTTTAACTTTTGTATTTGTGGTAGGTAGTTTTTTTAGTCCAAGCTGAATAGGAACAACTAGTTGGTTATAAATACAATCTAATACTAAAAAACATCTATTGTAACATTTTCAAATTAAAATTAATATTAAAATTATTTTGTTAAATATTTAAAATTGGTTGATTATATTTTATGATTGGTGAAAAGTCATAAAATGAAAATTTAATCCTTTCTCGATGGGAAATTATTAAAAATTTATAATAATTTAAAATTTAAAAATTAAAAAAAAACCTCTTTTTACCTTGACATTTCATTTCATTAATGTTAAATATTAAGTTTGTTAGTTAATCTTTACAACTATGCTCTCAATAATGGCAGCCACTAATTACGTCGTAAGGCATTTTTCTTTGAGGTCCATTTTGTAAAAAAATAGACCTGATTGGTTGGAGGGAGGTCGTCCCTTCCTCTAATAAAAACATGACACGTTTGAGATTCCACACCGTTGGCCGTTTGACATTGATCCTTTCTTTTTACTGCTCCCTCTTTCTCCCAAAACCGTCTCATGTACACCTCTCGTCGCCTTTCCGCCCGCAGCCCCCACTTCCTCCCGCCGTAGCTTTACGCGACCGCCACCCCTTCTTTCCTCATAACCCTTTGCGCCACTTGCGTGCTCTCCATCCGCGCGCCTCGCTTCTTCTCGCGGCTCCTCTACGTAGTTTCCCCATACTTTTTTTCCTCTACGATTCCTCCAGCCCATTCCACCGCTACATTCTGCACACTCCCTTCGCATCACCACCTACCTACCATCTCCACTATGCGCCTCCCTTCTTCTTCCACGAGCCCTGCGCTCTCTTTGCCTGCACTCTCTCCATTCTTCGCTACAACTGTGCCTTCCTTTTGGCCCTCTTGACCGTCCTCTGTAGCCACACCTTCCTTCATTCCCCTCCCTCCACTTTCTCGAATCTCTCCTGCAAACAGTCAGTTGCTCCTGTGCACAACATCCGCCCACACGCCTCCATGTACCACCTTCCTCACTGCATTCCCACTTGTAGCTCCACCTTTGCATCTCCAGCACGACCATCAGCGTTGCTCCCACACGACCCCATCTTCTACTGCACCACCCGTTTCCACTTCCACGATGCTCCTCCCTCCTTCCGTTGCTGCACCCTGAAACCATAC
>LPNX010495820.1:3943-16397 GCA_001517045.1 Pseudotsuga menziesii | reverse complement strand
ATAAAAAGAAGCTCCTTTTTGAAACTCTAGTCACTCCTGTCATCTTGTATGGGTGTGAGGTTTGGGGTTGCAGCATCTCTAGAGAATCCTAGAGAAAGATCAAGCAAATCCAGAAGCGTTTTATAACTTATAACCTCAAAATAAAAAACAATACACCCTATCCTATTCTCCTTATAGAAGTGGGTCTTTCCCCCATCGAGAGCCTAGCTATGACTAGACTCCTGTTATACAAGAGCAAAATCAATAACACGGGAGACCATAGACTCCCTAAGATAGCTTTAAACTCCAGCCAAAACCACTTAAGGCTCAAGCGTGGGTGGTATAAAGATACCAGGTCTTGGTTAAATCACTGGGAGATCGATGAAAATGTTGCTTTGCAGAATATTAATAACATTAAAAATATTATTTCTTCTAAGTTTAAAGAAAAATTGTGGTGTGAGAAAGATCTCGACGCTAAAAGAAAATTAAGATATTATAAGGAGGTCATCAACCCTACTCTAGAAGATCAAAAGTATCTCTCTGTTTTGATCAATACTAAGAAAAAAATTAACATAGCTAAGATAAGAACGAACTCGCATGAGCTCCATAGTGAAACTGGTCATTGGACAGTCCCTAAAACACCATGGATAGAAAGGATCTGCCACCTTTGTGAGAGTAAGAACATTGAAGATGAAAATCACTTCCTCTTAGAGTGCCCTGCGTACACCCACATTAGATCCCAGTTTCATAATCTTTGTTGCAATACCAACTTTCCTAGCCTTTTAGCCTATCAAAATTATAGTAAGCTTGGGACGCTTCTTTCCAAGCTCTTTGAGCATAGAAATATAACTTTAAAGCAAACTAATTAATTCTCTTCTTTAGGTCCGATAGACCAAAGTTTGGTCTCAGGGGACGTTAACCATCATCATCATAAAGATGACTAGGTGCTAAGATTTCACTAGGTTTTCGTCATTCTTCTGTCCCGTATGTTAGAAGTCTGGCAGAAAAATATAGTGGAGTGGAGATATGGTATGAAACTGAAACAAGCCCCTGAAGTTAAATTTTTCGAAATCCGAGCCGGTTTCAATGTTAATCTTAAAAATGCTAAAAACACCTCATGAAATGCCACGGAAGGGTTTTAAATTCATTTCTGGTGGTCTTTACAACTTTTAATCCATCCAACCAAAAATCCCTAACAACTAGAAGAAACTTGAAGACGAAGTTGCATATGTTATTGAGTTCAATTGTCGAGTGAACCAGGCTCTACGAAGATAAGGTATTTCTATGGTGGTTGCATTTGCTGTGAATTGGTATTACGATGATGGTAACTTGTTAGCCTAGATCTCCAGGTTGTTGTGGATTCTCTTGCTATGGAAACAAAACAACAGGAGGTCATGCTCTCGGAGGACGAGAAGGCGCACAAGATAAGAAACAAACAATAAATCGACCCCTCTCCAAAATATTCTTGTCTCATGCCGGACCTGGAGCAATCCTATTTAGTTATGCTCAAAGCTTCAACTTCTCTCCAAAAGATTCTTGTCTCATTCCAGACCTGGAGCAATCTTATTTGGCTATGCTCAAAGCTTCAAATGGTATGTATGCTCTTCTCAGGTCTCTGGCCATGTTGTTTTGAATTCAAGGTTTTTCTATGCATTGGTGAGGTCGAACCTATGACCTGCCATAGCACTTGTGACGCCAGGGTTTTACTTATCTCGAAGGGACATTTTGAGAAACATTGTACAACTCTCATCATCCCTCCTGCAAATTAAAACCTGCTACGAGTTTCTTCAAGAAACCATGGTGCTGAGAACATGTTTCCTGCCACGTGTTTCGTTAAGAAATTTGCGGTCCTATGAACATGTTTTCCTGCTCACTTACTTTGGAACAAATTATTTTGGGACACAGTAGGTAATAAGAAGTTGCCACACATTTAAAAGTGGTAAATGACTTTGCTAGCTACAATGAGAATGAGGGCGATTTCAACTTAGTTTGAACAAATTAATATGTATTAATTATTAAATGCCAAATCACCATGGCAGTTTAAGTAATCGTGAGGGGATTATATCTATATCTTTATGCTTATGGTACATTTTTTTATAAAAACTTTTATACATATTTCTGTTTTTAAATTTTTTAATGGTATTTAGAGTTAAACTAGCAATTGTAACTAGGGGTCCAATAAAAGAACGCCGTGTTGTAAGCTAAGTTTCATACGACTGCATCACCTCGTATTTATATTTGCTGGATCTTTCAGCCAATATCCCCTTGCAGATGAAGATTCATTGGTCTATTCGGCTGGCTTTTGTGAATTGCGAAGGTGGTTTTGGACATAACCTAAAAAAACTAAGCAATCCAATGTTCTCTCAATCTTGAACGACGACTGGAATGCATTGAACTGTTAAATTATTGGAATCCCTGGGAACCAATAGAAGACTCTCTTCCATCAAAATCCTATGGAGCTTAGCAACTGACAAAATGTCCTTCACTGATATATACCTCGGGGTGCAATAAAAGAATTCCATGTTGCAAGGTAAGCAAGGAGATGTGGACATATACAACAAGACATTATATTTTTCACATAATCGGCCATTACATCATCAACATGTATTCTTCTCTCATCCAAATGAGAATGGATTGTTAGTTTTTGTAGTTCTTATGTTACAATCAAGTAACATTGCATAAATTTATGGATCTATCTACTATCTTGTTCCTTATACTAATGATTGTCACTTCATCTTATATCTTGAATGAATAAAACAGTTCTTCAGGCGTTTGATCAAACCACCATCTGGTTTTTAAGTTCATTCTTCATCTGCGTCTTCCTTTATCATATATCTTGATTGCATGTGCACGTTATTTTTGGGTGTTTTAATATACTATGTGATGACTGCGTGTAGTTTTTCATGAGTGCTGGGCTTTACGAGAGCTCAGTGGATGGGCTATGATATGGGAAAATATAGGAGAATTTGGTTTGATTTTTGTACATTCTTTGAATATTAACATTTTTTCATAAAGACTAATTATAAATCCCCATTTCTATACTGACTTGAGTTACATTCAGGCAAAAAACGATAGGAGCATATGTTCTAATTTAAATTCATGCATAAAAAGCAGGCCTCTATGTCCACATGGATAGCAATTTGCATACCTTGGACCAGTATGAAACCATAGAAAACAAATATTCAGACTTGGTTTTAGAAGGAACAAAATAAATGAAGAAACTATTGAAAAACGTATATGAAAATTAAAAATAAGGTTCCAAAGCATATACAATGATGGTAGGCAAAACTTCATTCAGAATGAATGATACTCAACAAGTCCAATTAAAGATGTCGACCACAATTTCAACATAAGAACTGATTTATAAAGTTGAGAAGCAATTCTATTTCGTTGCAATGTGTTAAAAGTATTAGTTCTTTCACAGATTCCCCAAGCCCTGGAAAAATAAAAGGAATCCATGGCACCACTATTTAATGTCAAGATCACCCTTAAAGAATATTGCACTCCAAAACATCACCCATCAAGAACCTGGATTCTGCACTTTGGTTACATTTCTCTGATCTCTTCGTGGTGTCCATCACTTTCACTCTTATGTAAGCAATCTTTTACACAGAGTAAGACAGAATCATAACAGTTTTCCCTACCTTTCCTTCACCACAATAGAACTTTTCAATTCCCAAGGTAGCACACTTCCACTTAAAGGTGAGTTCAGCAACATGGATGAAACAGAGAGATTCCTTTCTCTAGTAGACATCATAGCAAAACTGCCAGATAACCTACAAAAAGAACTTCTTAGTTTCTTTTTCTCTCCATATGATCCATAATCAGGTCTGCGTGGTACTGCAGACACATGAAGACTCTCTGGTAGCAGACAGTTGCAGATTGACCCTGCAAGTCCAAGATTAAAGGTGATGAGTGGACTTGCATTTATGAGCTTGATTAGTTGTAAGAAGGAGCCATGTTGAACACTTATTTACACAAGTCTGTTTTTTCAATTTCAGAGAGCATGAAACAACAATTCACATAAAACAATTAATGAAATTTAAAATTATAAAAAACAGAAAACAATGAAGCAGGGGAAATAATTAAAGGAAATCTATAAACAGGATATATACATGGACAGCAACAACCCGCCTAGCAATTTTTTTGTCAACACCATTGAGAACATGCTAAGACAGGTCTAAACAGGAAAGCACAAGAGCAAAACCTTTGATATGTAGTTCAGTGACCTCTTAGGTAGTTCTGTCCTATGGCCAAAGGCCAATTATGTTCTCATTTTCAGAGCTTGGTTCGGCTTGTGACTTTATTTAGGCATTTACAAAACTTAAAACTATTATATAAATAGAACAAAACATTTCATAAAAACATAAAACAACAAACCAGCAAAGTGGTGAACAAATCTTGCAATGACCAGAGAATTGAATTCATAGGAATGAAAACACGGACCAATTTTTGCCAGTCGGTTCACCCAGCCTGGAATGGAGTTCCCAGTCAATTTCAAGCAAATGTCATTACAGAAGTGATTACAGTTCTTGGAAATAAGGTGGTAGGTATCTCCATTGTAGTTTCCTGCAAGCTGCTCTAAAAATTCTCTGAGCTGTGAAGGACTAAGATTTGTAGTCCCAATATATATGGATTTACGAGATGTAAAACTAGGGTATTGACGTTGCTCCACCTCAAACATGCCACTAGTAGGAAAATCGTGTGCCCCAAATGCATACTCCACACCATGAACTGCATCCAAATGAATACAGAGAAATTTTTAGGTAGGTAATCTCAGTTCCCTTTCACATCCACTCTTCTACAAAACTTGTTTTTATCAACAAAATATCAATGCTATGAAGAAAAACATTATAGATGGACTAATGTAATCTACAAACAGAATTTGCACAAAGGCACTATACATGGACATAATTATCTAGTGTACAAACAGAATTTGTATGCTAAGACATTTGACAGGTCTTGTATATCTTTTCAATTCAAGACCATATTCCATCATCTATCAGCTAGCCAAGCATCCGCCTAAGTTTGGAAATTCTTCATATTACTGTTTTGAATACCTAGGTTTTCAATGTTCATATATATACAATGCCAAACTTTTAAATGACTAACATCCTAAGATATGGTATAGTGAAGATAAAAAAATGTTGAAGGTAAAAAGAAATAAGTCAGCTCAAGCCTGATAAAGACAGGCTTTATTGTCCACTCCAGCAACTCTACATTAACCCCATCTGCTATGTATATCTGCCAATCAGCAGCACCAGCAGCCAGCCTTGCTGACATGAGAACTCAAACTATATGGGTTTTTAGAAATGTACTAAGCTCAGATCGGCTTCCTCACTTATGCATCATCAGAATCACACAACAAATCAGACAATCAACGCAAAATTAACCATTAAGATTAGTTGTGGACCGGTGCTTACTGTTAACAGTTTGCCAATCGAGATTATATACCAGCGAACCCGCATCATTAACCATCGATTATAATCAGCTATAAATCAAACTTCGTAGTGACCATGGCTTTCTTCTCCCTCCCATAGTTCGTCTAGATGCAACCCAGTCTAGCACGCAAACGTCCCATCGAAGCATTGAAATAAGTATAGAAAATATCCACATACCTTGACCTAAAGCATGGCAAAATAAAATATATAAGAAATTAACCATAGACTTTGGCCACCAAGTATCAAACACTGATACCAAACACCTACAATCCGACAAACATATTTCTCACCACGGGGAATCTCCTCCAATCCCAATTTTTCTTTAGATGGTTTAATCTTGCATCACGGATTTGGAATTTGATGTAAATAAGTTGGAATTATAATTTATTAAAACTTTTTAGAATTAAAAAACTGTTACCCAGACACCTATAATCTAACAAACATTTTTCTTATTATAAAAAATCTATCACTTATGAAGCTTCATAATAACAAACTTCTCTGGAACCAGCTGTCCAAGGGAGCCCACGTGAGCCTTGGCTGCATACACACCACGTGGTCTTTGATTTCACCGACTAATACAATACGATACACTCTTAGAGAGAACACAATAAGAGGCATTTACAGAGAATTGACGAGGGATCTATCGAAGCACAGCACAGCACAGCATAGAGACGCCCCTTTCGATTTCCACATGGCCATTTCGCTGAGTTTATTGATGCACGCTATCATGGCTTCAACATAAATTGTCTTTGATTGAAAGAAAAAATCAGAGGTGTGCGGGGCAGTGGAAGTTGAACGGAAATCAGTAGAATTTCCGCTGAATTGAACAGTTTAGAGAATCTCTGATGTTCGAGCTTGACTCTGCGGCTTGTCCATATACGGGATGAGCTATAGACAACGTTTGTAATGGCATTTGACAGCATTTGGCCGCTTTTTTGCAGGGCTGGGCATGGTGAGTCCGCTCGGAAGCGGAGTGGAGACATGTTGGCAGCGGCTTATTGAGGGGAAATGTGGGATCAGGGCCCTTTGTGCCGACAACCTAAAAATGGATGGGATTGAAAATGAGACATTGCTTCATACGTTGGAATAGCTGCCATCTCAAGTTGTTGCTGCTCTTCCGTATGGCACTGGTCCGGGAGAATTTGATGCAGAGTATTGGCTTCACCCCAAGGTTAGGGTTTTCTTCAATGCAGAGTTGACACAAACAGCCAAGTTAATTGATACGTATATATTTTATGGCTCAGTCTGCATAGAGTTACTGAAGCGAATATTAATTTCGCTCACACAATAATCACCAAAATATCTGGAATATTGGATAAGCCATAGGGAAAATGTATATTAATGGTTGTATAGATAAGATAATGGATCATATGTTACAATGGTGGCCCTACCTTAAATATGGCTTGGGCATTTGAAATGAAGAGACACCTCATTTCATAACCTAACTTAGTTAACCTAATTATTTAATTATTATCTTATTTTATGTTTGTTACATTGCCTTCCCCTTAAGGGAATCTTTGTCCTCAAAGATGTATTTGACATTTATGTCTGATTTACTTTAACTTGTCATCTCGGAATTCTTTCCATTTCGTATTTGCGACATTTGAGGAGATGAGCCGATACGAATTACGGATTCCCCAAGAGAATTGTCGCATAGCATCTCCTGTGGTCCATCCTAGATCTATTTTTATCGGAGCTCTGAGATCTTTTTGTGGAACGATCTGTCTCGATTGTTGCTTAGTATGTCGATATTTTCGCATATCCACATAAGTCTTCTGTGAATATTCATTTTGACCCTGTCGTTGGTCAAAATGACGATTATAATTAGGATGTCTGTAAGGTATAGGTTTCGTTTGTTCTTCTTTCCTTTGGACTATGACGAGGACTGTCTTCACTTCTTCGATTTGACTTTTGGATGTATTTTCCTGGATTGTGCTTCTTGGTTCTCTAGTAGATTGTTCATGAATTTGAATTCTTTCGATTCTTTCCTCTTGCGATTTTTTTTCAATTTCTAGCTCCTTGATTTGGTTATGTAGTTCCTGATTACTATTAATTAAACACTGGTTTTCTTCTTGCTTTTCTAGTAATTTTCCTTCGAGGTCTTCACAGGATTGTTCCCTCTTGCTGTTGTTTTTCAATTTTTTTATTTTTGTAATCAGGGTTTTGTTGTGATTTCTTAATCTGAAAATTTCTTCAGAATTGTTGGATATTATTTTATTACTCTTTGCGATCTCTAGCTTGTGTTCTTTTTTTGAGTCGCTATTTTGTTGTTGAAAACTTTTATCTGTTGTCGATACTGGTCGACCACTGATTCTTGATCTGTTAATTTCTGTTGTATGTGCGTTAGTTCTTCATCCTTGTTGTTAATGATTTTGTTCAAGCAGATTGTTTCTACTTCGCAATCACTTATTTCTTTCTTTATATCTTGATTTGTTAGTCTCTGATTGAAATCACTTTCGTCTTTTAATTTCTTAATTTGGGCATACAACTTTTTCTATATGATTGTTCTGGTCAGAAATTAATTGTTCCTTGCGCTCTTTTTCCATATGATTTAATTTAATCAATATTTTCGATTTCGTATTTGTGCATCGTAATTCTTCATTCTCTCTTTGATAGCGCTTTAATTTGGCTTCTAATTTCTCTATTTGTGCTTGCAAACCAGCTTCCATGGTCTCTGATTTTTTGGACAATAAATGGTCGTCTATACTATAGATTTTTACTTCGATTTTCTTCCACTTGTTTTCTTTGTATTAGGTTAAATAACCTCTTTTTTCGTCACAAATAATAATAAAAAAAAAATTTATAATAAAATTATTATTATTATTATTATATTTTTTTTTCTTGGACTTTTTCCTTCAAAAATAATAATAATAATTTTTATTTTTTTATAATAATAAAATGTTTATTTTATTATTTATATAATAAAACAATTTGATAATATTATTTTTTGTTTTGTTTTTTTTTTGAAATATTATATAAATATAATATATTGTAATTATAATATATATATTATATTATAATGCTTTTATTTTATTTTTGTGGTTTGTGCAGGTCGTGGAGAGTGACCACGTAGGGTGTGATGACGGCGCGGGGGAGGAGAGCGAGGGCAGGGACGCGCAGAGGAGGGGAGTGCACGGAGGTTGGTGGGAAGAGGGATGGGGGGTATGCCGGAAGAGGAGCGACGAATGGGGGAATGTAGGGCGCAGGAAGATGGAGGAGTATCAGCGCTGAAGGAAGATTGGTGCAGCGCGAGGGATGAAGAGGAAGGTGCGACCAGAAGGTGTTGGCGTGAACACTGTGGAGAGGGAGGATGGTGTGGGCGTGGAGCCACAGGGAAGGTTGCAGCGTGGATTGGAGAGATGGTGCAGGTGACGGGGCAGTGCACAAGAGCGTGGGGAAGGAGTGGAGCGGAAAGGAAAATGGAGCGGGTGAGCCGGGCGCAATGCAAGGAGCGAGAAGGTTGCAGAGCACGGTGCGCGGGAGATTGCAGTGTGATGGCAGGGGCGCGTGAGGTGGGCCGTGGAAAAGGGAGAAGGGAGGAGCGATGGAGGTGGAGGCGTATGGTTTTTTTTTTGGTTTTTTTTTGTTTTTTGTTTTTTTTTTTTTTTTTAATATATATAAATTTTACGGGTAGGAAAAAGGTCAAGGACCTACAACTCAGGAAACCCTGTATTTTTTCAGACAAGGTCTGAATTTGTTGACCATAGGTCAGATCGAGCAACGAAAGCTCTGATACCACTGAAGCGAATATTAATTTCGCTCACACAATAATCACCAAAATATCTGGAATATTGGATAAGCCATAGGGCAAATGTATATTAATGGTTGTATAGATAAGATAATGGATCATATGTTACAATGGTGGCCCTACCTTAAATATGGCTTGGGCATTTGAAACGAAGAGACACCTCATTTCATAACCTAACTTAGTTAACCTAATTATTTAATTATTATCTTATTTTATGTTTGTTACAGTTACAGGGTTTGCTAAGAGTGAAATAACATATAACATACACAGTTCTGCGTTAGTTACTGCATGCTTCAAAGTATCCCATTTATTTTGGTAGGTTTCTTTAATATCTCCATTAGGTCATAGACATAAGAAATTTTGGCTGAAATTTAATAAGACTTACATAAGAACATTGAGCGGCAAGCCACTGGATTCAAAGTTTACGGCAAATATTCTTATCGATGCAAAGGAACCGACCGAGATCCAGTTCCATCGATATGATTTATGTTGTGTGAATTTGTAATACCCCCATGACACTGCTTTTATTTTCATGGTTTGAAAATTATTATTTTTGTTTATTATCATGTAATGAGTTATGAAACTCAAAAACTCAAATGACATTTGCACAACAAACCTTTTTATTTATTTATTAATAAAGAAAATAACACTTGGAGAACTCAACTACATGAGGGTACACCAACCATGGCACCAAAGAACATGTGTAAGCAAGTTAGCATGATTGATACCAATCAAATCCAATCCAAAGCTCAACAACCAGACAAGATCCTAAATCATAGGGATTTAGGGATCTGATTGGAGATTTGATTGGGATGGCATAAGACCTGTGCAAAGGCAAAGCTATTTATATGAGTGCACTGGAATAGCACGGGACGCCGTGTTGTGCATGGAGAAACTTTGCTGTGAATGCATGTGTTGAGTGTTTCTCCCGTTTCATAAGTCCATCGCTTAGCTTGTTACGGACTTTGAGAGAGAGTGCCGCGTGGAAGCTTTCTTGTTGTAGCTTGTTACGGACTCTGAGGATTGAGTGCCGCGAGGAAGTTACTTGCTGTTCTGGTGCATGGTTGGCGATCCAGCTCGGGGGTGGAGCGGAGCAAACCGTTGAGTTGCTGCCTCCTATGGTTGGGAGGAATTGATTCTCCAAGTGTGTTTCCACTGGATTCAAGTAAGTAGATCTGATTTAGTTTCTCATATATTTCGGCTTGACTTACGGTTATTTGCATGATCAATAAAATATCTTGACAGTAAAAAAAAACACCTTGTTTTTGTTTCTTTGATAAATTAGAAATTTTTGATGTATTGTCCATGGGGATGTTACATATGGCATCAGAGCCCACGTTCGAACACTGGACCTCAAGGGCTCACCGGTGTTCCAAATCTATGAGATTTGGTTATGAGTCTGTTGTTTGTCACGATAAAGAATTATTGAATTAGACAAACTCTGCACATGATTCCTTGTCTGTCATTTACACTGGTTTGACTGCGTTTCAACTCTGTGTGGCTGGGATTCACTTCTATAGCTCTGCATACGTGTTTAACTGCGTCATACACTAGTTTATTTGTGATTTACATTTGGAAGAATCTAGGTACAGGCGATAATAATTATCTGGATTTAGATCTCGTTTTCATTTGCATATGATTTGAAATATATGTTTGCTTTTAAGGTTTAGATGCCTTACCAATAAAGATCTGCATGGTTTTTGGGTATGCGTATAGGTCTGCGTTGTTGATTTTTTTACAAATATGTTGACTCTGGTATGCATTGTCATTTACCTCTGTGATCTTGAGATCTGTGATTGTTGATCTCTTTTTATCCTTGCAAATACATTGTCAGAGATTTCAGTATAGATCTGGAATTCTGCTAGCGTTTTGGTTGGGATATCAAACTAAATCCCCTTCGAGCATTTTGGGTGTAATGCAGATCCGATTCTTGATGGCAAGAAGATCTGATTATTTTCCTTTTTGGAATTTTTGTTTTAATGAAGATATGATTCTTGTTTTTTGATGCGATTTTAGGGGGTTTCGTACACCTTCATGATCTCCATACCTGGGGTTGAAATTCTTCTTTTATAAACCAATCTGGAGTATTTGACTATTACTTTCACTCCATGAACTTCGTTTTTATAAAGATCTGCGATTTCATTTTTTTTTCTTTTGGTTTGATTTATGAGAAAATATATGGATCGTGACCTCTGCAAACGACTTCCAAGATCTGAATTGTGAAAACCAGATATGTTTTTCAAGTTGGTTCTCAGATCTCTACAACCATGTCTACCTGCGCGATTTTACTCTCTGTCTGCGTTTGGTGGTCTGTGTCGGATTCGTTTTACTTTATCTACCTAATAAGCGATTTTGTAAACCAGATTGGATTTCAATCCTAGAGATCAGATCTGTGTTGGCTTAACAAAAATAAAAACGGATCTGACCACGCCTCCTTTCAAACCCAGTGGTCTGTGTTTGGATTTGTTTTTATCTGTTTGTTAATCGATTAAAAATTTTGTAAAATAATTTCCATTGACTGCATGCGTTTAGATCTAAGATGGTTTATTTGTTTGTGTTTTAGCATTGAATAATATCGATCCGGATTAGATTTGCTTTGTGGTTGGAAAAATTATAGATCTAGTTTGTAACCAGATCCGATCCCAATTTTCCTGCATGGATTTATTTTATTTTATTTTCTATTTTCATTATGTTCTGAAAGTACCATCATCTTAAAGACTCAGAACTGTTGTCTTCCAGTGCTGCAAAGAATACAACTTACCCTGTTTGCGCCTTTCATCTATAACTCGACGTTAAGTTTCTTCCTCTACAATTAGATTTTTTTTCGTTGTGATAACCAGAATTTTTGTGATTTTCACTTAACGGTCCCATCCTTCAAATCTTTACCTTTGGTGACTGGTAGGTGAAAAACCAGAGGTTTATTTTTTTTGTAAAGTGGTGATAGTTAATTTTTCCACTAAATCGTAGAGCAATAAAAATTTTAAAAACACCTGAAAAGAAGATTCTCTTGTAGCAGTTTATATGCATAATAATTCGTATGAAATGTCAACGCTGGAGTCATTTAAGTCTACCTCACAATTGAAAGGATTTGTATACTTTCTTTTCTTTATCTGGAATGGTACTTATCCCTTTTTCATATTTAAAAAGTGTCCAGTTTTATTTTAATATATGTAAATTTTTTTTTTCATATATATAAAATGTTAGTTTTATTTTAATATATGTATGCCTCTTTTGTGAAGAGAGCGTTTAAATGAAATTAAGATACAAGTATCCTTATTTTTGAGGA
>LPNX010495818.1:95186-115871 GCA_001517045.1 Pseudotsuga menziesii | reverse complement strand
CATTAAATACATCTTCAACAAAATCACCGTCATCATTGTCATTATGGTCACTCTTATGCCATTAGTGTTCTTAATCACTTAGTGATCACTTATCGCCATTAGGATTGATGTCATGTCATTGTTAAAATAATTTATATATGATGTTACAATCATTTTGATTATAATAGGGTCATTTAGATGTCGTTATAGACATTTAGGTTCCATTAGAATCAATTAGGATCCAAAAGTGCTACCACATGCATAATCATCATTGACATCCACATCATCATCATCATCACACAATAAATCAACATCATTGTCACCGTCTTAGTCATCAGTAATAAAATTATGATAATAATGAGTAGGGAGCCCACTACCTCACAAGCATAGATGATATAATATTATACTTATCAAAACATATCCATACGCTCCATTATAATTATCATAATGCATCATCGTCATGTTGTTAGGGCCAATCAGATGAAATTAGGTTCTATCAAATGTTGTTGGGGACACTCAAATGCCATTAGAGAAATTTAGGTGGCATTAAGGTAATCTAATTAGGATTAATCAAGATCCCAAAGTACTATCACATGAATCATGATAAATGGCATTGACATTGATATATCTGACGCTATGTCAGACATTTTCCGAACACAATTCCTACCTCTAAACCTAGTGCAATTCCTTGCGTGGTTCCTTTCAAAAATTTTGGCATTATTCTAGGCGCTATACCTGGCGCTATGTTGGATGTTTTCTAGGTGCAATTCCTGGCTCTATACTTGGCGCTATGTTGAATGTTTTTCCTGCTGAAGTTCGTGGCGCAATTCTTGTCGCTAACCCTAGATTAATATATGGTATTATGATATTCAGGACGTTTTTTTGGAGGCTATTCTAGGCATTATATGGGATGCTTTTTTGGACGTTAATTGGGATGATAATTGTGAGGCTAATTAGGACACTAATTAGGATGTTAATTGGGATGCTAATTAGCCTCCAAAATAGCACCAAATTTTAAAAAGGGATGCTAATTGGGACGCTAATTGGGATGCTAATTAGTGTCCAAAATAGCGCCAATGTTTAAAAAGGGACGCAAATAATGCCATTAAAAGTGCCATCCCATGTAAAAGTGTCCACTTTGTCCAAAAAATGATTAAAATAGACTAAACGTGACAATGGATGCTAAAAAGGAAGCTAAAAGAGATGCTAATCATAGGGTTTTGTTGTAGTGCATCATCCATGCAATCTTCTTGGCGTTGATCCTTCTTTGACCCTTTTGGTCGGACCAAGATCAAATTTTCAATGTACGCTATGACTCTACAAAATGTGTCAACAACATCATTTGTTAGACAATATTAGAATTTCAAAAACTACTTACCAGCTGCTTCTTGCAGGCATGAACGGTCAAGATCGGTGCATTTCATCGGATTGGCTAAGTTTAGCAATTCTACTAATTAGCATTCCTTCTTACTGTAGTTTCTTTCTGCAATAACGACTATCTCTAGGGGACAGAAGGGATCAAAGGGGATTTCCCCCTTGTGGCTTCATCCCACTGAAAAACTTGTTGAAATTATTTGTTTCGAAGAATTTTCCATTTTCCTATGATCGACGAATTCACCAAAGTTTTTCGACATGTTAGAAAAAATCGTCATTTCCTTTCGATTGACAAAACTCGTCCTTGCTCCCAAGGTGTAGGCAAAATCCTGATTTTCTTTTGATCAACCAAACTTGCTAAACTTTTCGACATGTTGGAAAAATTCTGATTTTTCTTCTGATTAGCAAAATCTCGCCAAACTTTCTGATGTGTCGGCGAAATTCTGATTTTTCTTCTGATCAAGAAAATCTCACCAAACTTTTCGATGTGTCGGCAAAATTTTGATTTTTCTTTCGACACGGAATTTTCAACACTCAAAAAAATTTTGAAATTTTTTCTTCCTTCTTTCGCTGGTGAAAACTCAACTTTCCACTCGCTATGTATTGGCTGAAACTATGCAATTTTTTCGATGTGTGTCGATGGTATTCAGTCGACGTATTGACAAAACTCATCGATTTTTGCCAATTTTTTCAAACACTTAGAAAATTTGTGGTTTTTTTTTCTTTATCTTCCTTCTCTGTCAGCTCAACTCCGCATTTCATGCTGACGTCTTCGGTGCAACTCATCCAGTTCAGGCGACATGTATCGAAAGAACTCGACAAACTTAGCTGACACGAAAGCTTAAAAACACTTAGAAATTTTTTCTTAGAAAATTTTATTCTTCTTGTTTATTTACTGACCACAGAGGTTGATTCTTCCTCTGTCATCTATTCATCTTATCCCATTGAGGCCCAATGTTGCAACCAGTGCTCTGATACCACACTGTCATGTTCCCTCCCCTCATCCTTCCGATGGAGAGGACGCGACCAACACTGTTGTTTTTCATCAAGATGGGAAATCTCACCCCATGAACTTAACAATTTAAAAATGCATTGCAAATAAAATATATACAAATAAATAACAAATGCAAATACCGTGGAAGCAACACATTGCAAGAATTCTATGCATTGAACATAAAATACATACACATATGCATTAATATACAATGGAAACAAAGCATTTGTTCAAGCATCCGTCATGTTCATAATAATTTATAAGACAAATACATTGCAGAGGTTAAACACAAGAAAATAGTTATCTTGAGAAGAAGCTTCCCAACAACTAGCTATGTCGCTACAACATTCCACCTAGCCATAGGCCAGTGTGCATCTCTCAACACCAATTTCACCCTCGAGCTAGGCATGGTTTCCACAAGGAACTAGGCAACATAGACTCACACACAGCAAGACCATACACCCACATTCAAGCCAATAGCCACATCTAAATGCAATCATCCCACTAACATATGGGTTCCTTGGACTTACTCAGCCAAGCAAACATAAGGATGCACTTCACAACAAAATACAAGTTCTAGGTCTGGGCAAAAATGTCATGGGAACCAAAATAGAAAATGGCAAATGGGGAAAAATGACCCAATTGATCAAAACATTTCAGGAAATTTTTAATGGCTTCACAAAAGCAAAAAAGACCTTCATTCATAGTCAAATCATGGATCTACCTTCGCAACCACTGAGCATAACCAGAAGGGATGGACAGACTGGTAAAATGGGGAAAAACACCATGTGAGACAAATACGATTTCACAAAACATTTCTGGGCATTGTAGGGCTAAAACGATCCCCATACACACCCAAATTGTGGGTCTCCTTTACCCATTCACTACACAATACCAAAAATGAAATCCTGGGTATAGGAAAATGAGGAAATGACATAAAAACGTGGACGTAAATGTACAACAAGCTCCAGTTTCATGAGGAAGACGAAATGCTTCTAAAAAGCCCCCGAATTGTGAATCCTTGCTACACATTTACTCATATAGACCAAAACAAATTTCCAACCATGGAAAAATGGAGAAAACAACCTAGACATGAAGGAAAATGCACAGGAGCTCTAAAATGCGTGAGAGAGAAAAATAGATGGATGAAAAATGGGATGGGCATGCATTTCCAAGCATTTAGTTTCCCAAGAAGTAAAAAACACATTTTCCCAAAAATCGGTGGCTTCCCAATTCGAATTTCACTCCCATACTCTTCCCATCCCATGCATTAACTAACTCGACCACTTTTGGAGTGCTTTTGGATGACTGGGCACAAAAGACAAAATGGGTAGTTGACAATTTTATGGGTTTTCTCATTGACATTTGGATTTCCTTAATTGGCTCAATGGTTTGAATATTTCCCCTCCCTATCCCTTGTGAAATCATTCCCCCATTTCTTTAACGTTTGTAGTCACATAGGTAGCTGTGGTTTTATATTAATTTGTACATTCAAAATATATCTACCATGCTTGGCTTAGCACTATCACCATAGGTATCAGCCTTGATCCCCTATCCACAAAACATTCATCAATGGTAGGGCCTTGGACTTGTTCTCCACACCATGATCTCAATACAATATTTACGTTATGTACAATTAAATACCAAGGGGTCAAAACTTGGGTATTACATTTTGTCTATGTAATTACTTTGTTTAACAATATAATTATGTTGCCTTCATTTAGAGGAATCCACATTAGGCATAAAAATTAAGACATCCTTCAACTTCCAAGCTCTTCTAAGTAGAAAGACACACAACATCTCTGCTTTCCTATTTTACCGGGATTCCAAACTTGTCTATTTTATGATTTCCAGCTAACTAAGAACCTGAAATTCTTAAAGTACTGAGGGCGACAGACCAGTTTGAAGAGGAAGTGAAAAACTGACTCTCATGTTAGGGATGATTGAGTGCATTTAACTCTTTTTAACTAATTTAATATGACAATGAAGATTTTCAGTAAAGATAGATAATGCCTGTTTTTTTGGGTTTTTTAAGATTAGTGATGCGCTGTCATTTAGATTTTATTATATGTTTCTCATTTACTGGATTTGCACACTAGCTGTCTAAATAGGGAGTGAATTAATAAGTGGAAAATCTCAACATTTTTGGAGTGAATTAATTAGTTTCATGAGTACTGATTGGCTAACCAACTTTCTCTTTCATCAAATTTAACACTTGTGCATGAGATTCCTAATTTGGAGGAGGAGAAATGAGTTGAAGTTATCAAAGACCTTGTTGAAACACTTGTTGTTGAAGATTCCATTGAATATTAAACATTACATATTATCATGGAAGAAACATCTTATGGTGAGGATGTACATTTACATGAGGACAATCATGTATTCATCATCATGGAATCCAAGCAATCAAGGGTTTGGTAAGTTATGGTGAATGTCCTTATAAATTTATGGAATTGATAATGAAATATTTGAAGAGATGAAATGGATATAGCTTGTATATAATATTTGTAGAGTTGGCATATGAGAGAAAAGAGGTGAATATTGAATTGAAGCCGAACAACATAGACAATACAGTTGCTTCTTGAAACCTCAATGCTGGTGGGTGGGCAGAGGCTGGTGCATTCTATCGGCGATCCATGGGGAATTATTCACATAATGAATTTGATAGTAGTCCATCTGCGCCATAAAGCAGGGATGAAAAAACCTTCAATGTCCCACCAAGTGAAAATGGATTCTCTGTTCCAAGGAACGAAAAGGCCTGGAAGTCGTATCGTGCAAAGGAGTCTCGAAAGATCTCCGATTATGAATTTTCATATTCTTCTAGAATACCTCCTTTCTTAATGCCTAGTGATAGAAACCAACCTTCTAAGAGTGAGAAGAGATGGCTTTCTCTTTTGAATCCATACTTTCAGGTGAGATTGATCTCTAATTAGCGGAGGAACGAGAACTATTTGCAAGCGCATATTTATGCGTATTAGGAAAATCTAAAACTAGGTGAAATGAACGATATGAGCATGTTTACAAAATATATTCATTTCATTTACAGATAAAGAAGAGAATTTCTATTTTAACAAGTTGAATTGTTGCATTAAATTCAACGACCCATTGAAGCTAATTATAACCCAGGACTATTACTTTCCAAGTAACAGACCCAGGAGGTACTTCCACTAGCTCATGTGACGAAGAACATGGTGGCCAAGAATATGATGATTTGGGCATTATTTTTGTGATTGGGAGACATAAATGGGATGTAGATTATTGGTTTCTTCATGGAGATACCATATATATGATCCGAATTTCAGGGAGAATATGCTCTAAATTTGGATGTATGAGTCATAAAAACATTTAATGAGAGGCCACATGCTCTCAGTCATCATAAAAACATTAAACGAAGAGGCCACCCTCTCTCATCCATGGTAATTGACAACTCACAGTTTTGTTCCATGGTATGGCTTCAAGGCACAATGTACCTCTCTCATCCATTGTATTTCACAACCCATGTTTTTGACCCATGATATTGTCCCAAGCCACATTGTAATAATGTTATTATAAGGCTCTATGCCTTCTCAATAAAACATTGAAGGATTTTTGGCATCCTACCTTTTTGTTATTCTATTGAGTTATTGGGTTATTGGTTCTGAGTGCCTTCTTAGCATGGTTTGAGAGGTGAGGCTCAAAGAACCCTCTCTGAGCCTCACCCCTCCACGTGGAATATTTCTTATGTTTCTATGTCTAGGCTATTCACATCGTAGATCTCATTGATGTGTGTTTCTCATAGCTGTCCATTATGTTATCTATTTCTTCCTCTCTCGACATCCAAGCCATCTGGGTCTCATCCCCCAAGATCAGGATAAGTGGTATCAAATCAGGTACGCTTTCCATGGGAAGGAGGGTTTGAGCATAGTTCAGCTTCAAAGATCTACAAATATTTTTAGCCTCCTTTTGGCACACTCAGAGTGCATTGCCGACCCACACACTGTAAGCATCACAGTTGGTCCTCAGGCTATACAAGATATTTAAGTTTCAAGAGGAAGTTCCATGATCTATACAACATCCATTTTTTCTCTACAAACCCTTGGCAATATATGAACTGAAGATCAACACGTCTCTACAAACTTCAAACTAATACTACAACTTGCATAGAGAGTTTCAGAGGCTCTTCCATAGCTCATTGGAAATATATTTTTGTCATCTAAAATGGGTATTTTTTGGTTTATCATTTACCTTCCTTCTTTGTGATATATGTTTGTTTGAAGCAACATATGTCTATACACAATGTGACCTCACGTACAACAACTTCAAATGAGTACCATGGGCTCTACAGAACATATCGGAGGCTCTACAATAGCTCATTGAAAATACATTTTCGTTATCTAAAATAGGTATTTCATGGTTTTTCATTTGGATCTCTGGTTTGAGATATATCATCGATTGAAGCAACATGTTTCTGGAAAACTAGTGTGCGCACATCCCTTGAGCTCCAGCAACCATTTTCTCACTAATTGGGCCACAACATAGAAAATATGTTATATTGATGGAAAGGTCTCTTCAAGATCTCAAATGGGTCTTCAACGGAATTCAATTTCATCACCTGCATCAAAATATATGAATGAATTTGCAGCGAGACATCAACTTCACCAAAGACCATTTTTTTTTACTTTTATGAAATTCTATTATAATCATGGTTAGGGGTCAAGCACATAAAACCCATAGTTATGTATTGTAATCATGGTTAGGGGTTAACCACATGAAATCCACAATTATGGTTATGGGTTAACCACACAAAACCCACGGTTAGGGGTCAACCACACAAAACCCACAGTCACAGTTATGGTTATGGGTCAAGCACACAAAACCCATGGTTATGGGTTAACCGTAGAAAACCCTTCTTTTCATTGGCAATTGACACCTTGTAATCATGGGTTTCTTTTTAGCATGAAATGATGGGGACGATCATTTTCTAAGGGAGGAAGAATGATCCAAATTTCATGGGGAATATGGTCTAAATTTGGATGTATGAGTCATAAAAACATTTAATGAGAGGCCACACGCTCTTAGTCATCATAAAAGCATTAAACTGAGAGACCACCCTCTCTCATCCATGGTAATTGACAACTCATGGTTTTGTTCCATGGTATGGCTTCAAGGCAGAGTGTACCTCTCTCATCCATGATATTTCACAACCCATGGTTTTGACCCATGATATTGCCCTAAGGAACATTGTAATAATGTTATAAAAAGGATCTATGCCTTCTCAATAAAGCATTGAAGGATTTTTGGCATCCTACTTTTTTGTTATTCTATTGAGTTATTCGATTATTGGTTCTGAGTGCCTTTCTTAGCATGGTTTGAGAGGTGAGGCTCCAAGAACCCTCTTTGAACCCTCTTTGAGCCTCACCCCTCCATGTGGAATATTTCTTATGTTTCTCTGTCTAGGCTATTCACATCCTAGATTTCATTGATGTGTCTTTGTCATAGCTGTCCATTATGTTATCTCTTCTCCTCCTCTCTCAGCATCCAAGCCATTTGGGTCTCAGCCCCCAAGATCAGGATCAATATCCCATATATGATGCATATATTGAAAGCTTTATGGATACATATATGAACATGCACTTGTTAGATATAGAAGTTCTAAAATAGAACTTGCCTTTGAAGCTGCCTTGCTTGACAGATTAGCCAAGAGAAGAAAGAAAAGGAGTTAGACAAAAAGATATCCTCTTTCCAGGTTCCTTGGGTAGAGTTTGGGGGCGTACTATGTCCTCTGAGAGTTGAAGATGGAGTTGGATTACACAATTGCAAAGTTTAGGAATAGGTTTGTTTCAACATTTAGATTTGATAATGGGAGGAAAAGATGCAGGGATCAACTACAATTTGAACTCACCAACCACATTTACTTGAATTAACACCATGCAAATACAATCTCCAACGTGGAGCTGATGGGTGGGGGTTGACGGTGTGGGGAGCTGAGCCCTTTCAACAAATGTTGAATCTCACATGGGGAAATGTTCCAGGAGGGGTTATGTGCGACCAGAGGATTTCACCCAAAATTTCACCGTCTAGGAGAAATTGTCGCACATGTAGACAACTCCAACCCCCAAATGCTTAGATGTCTAGTGCACAAACTCAAATGTTTATTTTCATACTACCTTGCCATAAAATAACTATGTTTTACATGTAAATGACTTTACCACACTAACTACATTCATTTCCCTCTAGAAAGCTTTCATGATATGATGATTGAGGAAGGTGAAGGTGCTGGAAGGGGAGAAGTTACGGGAAGTTCGATGTGCATTGATATGTACCGAGGAGAGGCATTGGAGAAGGTACGAGAAGTTCAAACTTGTGTGGTATTATCATTCCAACAAGTTTTGTTGCAAAGAAAGAGTTGTACTATATGTTTCCTTTCGATGTGAAGTAGGAGTGACAAGGGCCACTTTGATATTGAAGGGTGTGAAGCAGGCCTTGACAAGCGAGACTTTGATTTTGAAGCAAGAGTGCTACTTTTATTTTGAAGCATGATTGAGATCGACTAGGGTTTATGAGTAAAGAGGTATTTAAAAAGAAACCATTTATTACTTTTTGTGATTATTATGCCTATGACTGTTATTGTCTTCACATTTATATAAAAAATATTTCCGAAGATTCTTGCGAAAGAGCTAAAAATTTCACTTCGCGAAAAAAGTTAGAATATTAAAAAAAAATTATGGTTCCTATTATCCTATAAGTCTATATATATCAAAAAATTATGGTTCCTATTATCCTATAGGTCTATATATATCTTCCTTAATTGTTTATGTGGTAATATAAAATGATGGTAGTCTCTATTGAGAGAGGGGGTTAAGCAAAGGAGATAGGGCCAAACATAACCCATTAAACTAAATTGGATGATTTGAATAAATATTTTTTTATTATTATTATAGTAGATAGTTGTGAATTGTATGCCCTTGGAACCATATATGTTCTATCTATTTATTGGTTTACCAATGTTGCCGAACCATATATGTTCTATCTACTTCTTGATTTACCAACGTTGTCAATTCAAGAATTGTTTGACAAAGTGTCAATTGATTTATGATATATTAGCCAGCTTTCTCAAGTATGGTCCAAAGAATATTGTAATTACAAATTAAGAATCAATTTTTTCTATTTAAAAAACAATCTTGTGCCATTGATTTGTTTGTTTGAAAATGATGAAGTGAAAAAAAAGTCTAAAGACATTAAAGTTTTGAATTAAGTTTTCTATTTAATTAATTAAAAATAAATAATAAATATATATAATTTTTATAATGAAAACATTTAATGTTACAGGTGACCTTAGGATTTGTGATTGACTTTTAGAAAAACATAGGGATCTTGAGGGGCCAATTTGTTATTTTTTCCTTTCTCGTAAGAAAATGAGTAATTCATTAAAAAGTAAGAAATTACATAGTACATATTAGACAAAGTTGTCATCTAGCAATAAAAAATTGATTGCTTCAAATACATTTGGACAATGAAATCATAATATAATGACACCCCTAAGAAATTATCAAATGATGTATGCCATTACCAATTAAGATTTTTTTTTAAACTAAAATGTTTATGCCATTACCAATTAAGTGATTAGGTCATGGGTGTATCCTACATTCTTTTACCTCGCGGACTGTTTCTCTTCTAAAAGTTTGGTTTGCTTTATAGAACACCTCTACCCGAGTACAATGAGACACATGTGGAACCTTCTCATACAATAATGTTTATGTAATGTTCTTACCAAAACAACCCAGAAAGCATATGATTATTAATTATGCTTGCCAAAATAACCCAGAAAGCATATGATTATTGCTACGCCTAACTCATACTTCCTCGTATAATTTGTGTTTAGACACAACAATACGCCTCAATGATGCATTGGAGGCTTTACAGAGCATGTTCAAGCAGTGCACGCGGCACTCTTTCTTTTCCTTGGAAAAAAGTCTTAGAATGAACCATTTTACATTCTAAAAAATCCATTCCACCTTCATCGATCTTCTTCTACTTTATGTTCTGGATCTAACAAGATCGATAGACTCTTTAAAAAAAACATACTTTTGTCTACTATTACCAAGCAGCATGACCAATAACATAGGATCATCTTACTTATATATAACCGCCGTTCAATTTGTTCAATTAAATTAATTAATATTACAGGACAGGGCACAGGGCATTACATTTTCCATAGGATTCAAAAACATATACATCTATACTTTTGTTCATCGAACAGATAGGTCAAAATATGCAACAATATATATCCAGTTTCAGTAAAACTGTGCCGAAATCAGATGAATTCTCTATGATCATATTCATTGAACACTCCTTGCTGATCCATAGATATAACGAGTAATCTCCCGTCAATTCTATCAGCATTAAGGTAACATTTTGAAAGATAAACTCCTTATTAAAATAGATTTATTGGAAAATTTGCTGTGCAATTAATTTTTATGAATATATTAGCATAGTCAGAAGTAAGTAAAGTGGCGCCAGTGAATTCTGACAAGCACAACCAACTATTTAGTTTTGTGAAAATGACGGGTTGTAAACAAAAGCTGAAATTTATAATTTTATATCCATTACAAGACTAAAATATATAATTTTATATCCATTATTCATACCATATTATTAGAGTTAGAGTTAATATAAGCACAAAACAAATACTATTTAATAAACAATAAAAACAAAAAAACTGATATGGAAAAATAAAAAAAAACAAATTGTTGTCCATTTCTTTAACTACCCTTTAGCTAAACCTTATTTAAATCTTAATCGAGATGAATTTAAGTATAGCAAAATAAGACAACCATGTGTTATACATTTGTTACACTTGATTAATCTGATTGATCAGCTTAAACAAGTCCAAAAGCTCAAATAATATCTAAATATCTATTAATATAACTACAATTTTATATTTAATTTATTTGTTTGAACCTTATTTAAATCTTAATTAAGATGAATTTAAGTACAACAAAATAAAACAACCATGAAATAAATCTGTGTTATACATTTGTTACACTTGATTAATCTGATTGATCAGCTTAAACAAGCCCAAAAACTCAAATAATATCTAAATATTTATTAATATAATTACAAACTTTTATATTTAATGTATTTAATTTTATAACAAAATAAGACAACCATGAAATAAATCTATGTTATATATTTGTTACACTTGATTAATATGATTGATTTCCTTAAGCAAGTCCAAAAGCTCTTCAAATTTTGGTAGAGAAAACTGTCCATAGGGGTTTCGTTTGCTTAGCGGCCCACGATCAGAGCTCGGGTTCTCGTGGAATGCCACATTTAAATCCAACCATGCTAAGGGTTGGTGTGGCTAGGGCACGGGGTGATTTTGATGGCTTAGATGTCCCTGGATCGTGGTTTCTCAGACCAAAGGTTCACCCAAGACGGCTTAACAAAGGTTCACCCAAGATGGCTTAGGTGGGTGGTTTCTCAAACCAAAGGTTCGCCCAAGATGACTTAGATGCCCAGCAAGTCACAAGGCACTTAACCAACAAAAAAAATCCAAAAGCTCAAATAATATCTAAATATCTATTAATATAATTCCAAAATTTTATATTTAATTAATTTGTTTGTTTACCCAACAAATGATAAAAAAAATCTATTAAACCTAAATAAACCTCCTAGATCACCCAGTTAGAAATTGAATGGAAGCAGATTGAATCAATCAATCCAAATCTACTAATAACTATTGGAACGAGAAAAAAATGTAAGGAACCCAAAGATAAACTCAATCCAAACATAAACTTTGATTGCTTTTCTAGACTTCCCATGTAGGCCTTCCATGTGTAAAATTTATTGTGTTCTTGCTGGTGGAACTTAGTGAAAATGACGGTGAGAGCTAAGGACCTAGCTACAAATTCTTAAAGAATCTATTAGAAGAGATCCAACCCCTAAAACACTTAATCAACTATATCTAGGGTTGCATTAACCTCAGACCCTCTAACAAATTCTTTTAAAAATCTACAACTCTTTCCTTAGCTCTCACCGACAATGACAACACCAACTTGCACAACCGTGTATCCTTCGTATGACAATCCAGATACTAGATAAATGAAATACTTAGATTTAAGATGATGTACTACCAATATGGATAATCAAGCAAGAGGACAGATTAAAAATATTATAAATAAGGTTTAAAAGTTAATGAGTTTCGCCAACATGGCATTGTTTCCTATGATCATGTACTTTCATATCTATGAACGATTAAGCAGCATATCAACATTTCCTATGAGCATTTAATATCATAGGGTGCGTACAAGATTTCAGTAAATTAATAAGTGGCAAGTTTTTGGTTTTTCTTTAATTTTTAATTTTTAAATTTCTTAATAATTCATTTGCACGCATCAATTCGGCACAGTGTACCAACCATAAAATTAGCTGATCTAATTTTAAAAATCTTTAATTAAAAAAAAAATCTAATACCAAAAATTTCAGGAAAAAAATGAAACAAAAGCGAGTCAACCAAATTTGGGTGACCAATCAATCGCTATATTCTCAGCCAGATTCCGACAAAACTCAATGTCCCTCTACATATGGTTTTGAAATCTAAAAATTGTTAAAATGAAATGAGATTTACTTATATTATTTATTAAAAAATTGGGATTACTCGCTAACTTTTCAACAAATTAGCTTTACCGATCTTACTCACGCATCGTGTATAATTGAACATGCATCGTGTATAATTGAACATGCATCTACAATATGATGATCACATGTCTTTCATGAGTTTTATAATTTTTTTGCACTCTATTATATACCAAAGGTACAGAAGAATTACATCTTAATATTGTATGTGGGATAAATATAATTTCACTTATTTATTTAATAAATGGTAATAAGAGTATATTATTAAATAATGCATGTGAGATAACTCTTTTATATAAAAATAGCCATTATTACCTTCCAAATTAATACATTCTAACAATACCACACAAGTCATTATTACAAATTCCAACACAAGGTAGGTAGTGAGCCAAGTGGCTCTATATTCCTATGGTTGATTTGAAACATGCATGAACCATACAATAATTGTGACAAAAAGAAACTTTGAGATTTCAAGGAAAAAAATTGAAAACAAGTGTCATCTTAATCCATGATCACAAAATGGATCCTCAATAGGGATGACAACGAAATGAAAAGCCTAGGGAGAAAAAGAGATTTTAGTACTTGGTTCCTATTGCTTTGTCTGATCAACAATCAAATTCAATCCAGGGGCCATGCACACAGATGGTCCCCAAAACTATTGCAACGGGATTGCACTAACGCAAAAAAACAACAAGAGCGTGCATGCTCTCCTGATTCGACACTCCTGAACCTCCACGTTTGCAAAGCAACAAGAGCACGCACACACTTCTAGCGTGTTCAAGTTAGGAGCGCACAGATGCTCTTGGTAAACTTAAAAAAAAAGGCCACAAGGTTTTTTGTTAAACAACCCCCAACCCACTGGAGGCAACAAAATGCTCCCTAAGAGAATGCAAGCGTTCAGGTTCTACCATCCAACTTAATAGGGTTCCAAATCAAGCATCTAGGATCTACCATCAAACTTAGTAGGGGGCTAAATTCAAGCATTTAACTAGGTAAGTATCATTTTGTTTTTTGTTTTTTGTTTTTTTTATTGTTTATTCAAATTTTAATAATTACAAAATTGCAAACAATGATTTTTTTTAATTTGCAAACCATTTTTAACCCACCTGCAATAAAATCCAATGAGAACCAACAACCAAATGAAAACATTAACCCAAAATCCAATTAGAACCAACAAGCACCATAAATTGTTAATCCAAAACCTAATAAAAAACCACAAGAATAACACAACCACAACTTAGATCGATTAAGGAATTCAATTCGGGAATTAAGAAGCACAGGGTAACCATCCCAGTTGTCCCTTGCCTCCTCATTGGACAACATCGTTGATTCCTTTCACCACGTCCATACCGAATTAACTATTATGACCAAATATAGGGCTAGAATGAGAAACTTATATTCCGTTAGGATGAGCAATGAGCAAATCAAATATTTGAATATTACCAAAGCCGATCTTTACAGTAAGTTTATTGATCAAGAAAAAAACCAACCACCCATATACACGAAGAGATGTCTATTTATAGCAATGGGAAAATTAATTGGAAGAAGAGGTGGTTCATGGTGTTTGATAAACCCCCCTCCAATAACAGGGAGGTTTTGCTATATTTCCTTAGAAAATTATGGGCTGAGTTTGTGCTTAGTTTACATGTCAACTAATTTGACATTACTAAGTTCCAGGGTGTTGGTCTTGGCTCTTCCCAAGATCGACCTACTTCTAGGTGAAACCCACTGAGAGGGCCACCTGTTCTTAGGTGTGAGCCTAACCCCCCTCATCAACCACCTCAGTTATCTGATACACTTGGTGAGATCGATGAGGCGATTAGACTTGCTGCATGTGGACCATGCAGTAAATAATAAATGATAAATATATAAGCACATAGAGAGAATGAATTTGAATTGGCCATGTATGCCTTCATGTGAACCTCGAATTGCTAAAGTCTTCAGTTAAAGCCTTAGTTGTAAATAAAGTATGTGTCAGTTAAACAAGGAATCTCTTTGAAATCGATGCAAAGGTAAAAATAATAAATAATGTAATTGAATTAATAAAGACTTACGTGTTTCAGTTAATTAAAATAAACTTATAGAGAGCCATGCAAATGTTTTGAATGGATGGCACTAAGAGAGAAGCATTGGTGACACTTATGTTATCCTGTTAACTAAGTGATTATCATTCACCTAACTAAGAAGATCCATGCAGAAGTTAATAATAGAAATTGTGCACTAAATGTGAAGCACCAAAGACATTCAATTAGCCTCCTAACTTTATAGTCATACATTCAGTTAAAGTTTAAAAGACTGAGTTCAAGTCAGTCAACATTAAGTTAAAAACTAATAATGAAAGCAAGGGCACATATCTTTGTGCATGCTAAGTTTTTTAACTTGTTATTAAAGTGTTAGGAACTTGGCAAGTTAATTAATCATGATGTATTGGATCTTTCTAATCTATTGTTGAGGGGATATCTCTTATTAGGAAATCTGTTTGTGTTTTGTAAAACATTCTCTACAAATCCATTTATCATACTCAAAGAATTGTTAGGATTTTCATCCTATGTTTGGAGGGTTTTCCTAGGGTATATCTTATCTCTTATGGTTGAATGATTTATGTGGCTGATTTGTCTCATGAGACTCCTAAATGCAGTGGTTGATTAATAAATTTTTTAAAGTTCAAGGATCTTCAATTTTGCTCAAACATTGGCATGGTATCAGAGCATAGGGTGTGAAGGAGATTAGTTTTTTGCAGCAAACTAAAGCCTACACGATCTTCAAGAGTTGAGAAAAAGCTTGGAGCCATGACATCGATCTTCGTCCGACCAGAAGATTGTCTTGAGGGCATTTCCAAATTCAACACATGGAAGGTGAGAGTATTAAACACTCTTGAGTAGCATTATCTATATGGATACATATGCACAGTGGTGTGGGAACCTCCATCCAATGCAGGGCGAATCTAGAGCAAGTCAATATGCAGCATTCCCATCACTATTCCAGGTAACAAAGTCCTTGAATCATTTATGATCAAACCATGAGGAGAAAACCAAAACCATTGAAACCCCACTTCCCAAATGGGTCGATTTATCTTAATTGTGGAGCAGATTTCAAATAGTAAAAAAGGTTTGGGAGATACGATCAGGTGTTTGAAAATGAAGTTTTTAGAATTTGAGTTATGGACATGTTTCCAATCTAGACGAATTGGTTGAATGAAATAGAGATTTGTGGATTGGATATTATCCCATTTTAATGTATATTGTGTGTAATGAGATCCTATTAGAGTTAATAAATTATCCAAAGAAGAGGATGATGATCGTCGAAAGAAGGTTTCCCTGAAGAAGAGTATTTTCTCCAGGTTGCATGGGATCCAGTTTCCCCATGCAAAGATTCGCTACCTTTTGCATGCACTCAAATTTGCAAGGAGATCAATACATAGGGACTCCAGTAATATTTCCAAGGAAGCAAAGATTAAGAGGGAGCGCACAAAATAATAAAAGATAAGTACTTGTATTTTGCTTAGTAAATTCTCTTTATATTTATATGTTTTTTAATATGTCTCTTTACAATCATAGAGAGATATGTATTCCCAGGATTAAGAATTGTGTTAGGCTATAACATGTTGAGCATATAAGTTGATTGTCTTTCTTTTATTGGAAAATAACAAAACTCATGAAGTATACATGCATGATTGTTTGATTATGATATCCTTTAATAAAATTAGATTAAAAGATTTTTCAATATATTCCTGGGATTAGAAATGATGTTATAGTATAACATGATTAAAAGCATATGTTACAATCCTTCTATTTATTTGTAAATAGTAAAATTCATGTTATGTTTAAATTAATAAGAGTATAGGGTTGCATGATTTTTCATGAGAAGTGAATATAAAACATGCATGATTGTTAATGAGATATGAATATAAAGCATGTATGATTATTTCATGAGATATGAATATGGGGTTGCATAATTTATTTATGAAATATGAATGGGGTTATGTTGAAACATTTATTTAATATGTATATATAACTATACATGAACCATTGCTAGTATATTTGAGGATTCATGTGATTTAAATTCATGAGATGTGGTTACACTGAAACATTGGTTGAAATGTTTCGCATGTATGTCTGTGTTATTTGTCATTGTATTAAAATGATTGGATTATGCAAGGTTTCCAATAGCTTGAATAAATTTGTCTTGTAGGGAAAACCATATGCCCTTATTTTCAAGAAAAGAATGACATGAATATGAAGTCATTCTGATGGTTGATCCAGAAAAAGAACAGATTGGGAGGTTCCTATGATTCTTAGGAAGAAGTCATAATAGAAGCCCTAATACTATTATGAGAGATGTAAAGAATCTCAAAGGTAATTTATTTATCCTAGTTATGTTCATGTTAACACCCAAAAATGGTTAACTACCTCATCTACCCCATTTCATGGCTCATTTGTCCATTTGCCTACCATATTTCCCTGAAAATCCCACTAAAAAGCCTCCAAAGGCCTAAAGTGCCTCCAAAAGGCCATAAAAACATCTAAAAAGGCTATAAAAGGCCTAAAATGCCTCCAAAAGGCCAAAAAACCCCTTTTTCCTCCAAAAATAACCAAAATTCCTCTAAAAATAGCAAAAATCCCCAAAAGGGAAGAAAAGGAATAAAAATAATGAGGAAAAAGGAGGAAAACCCTAAAACAGCAAAAACCCTAAACAAGCTGCCCTAAACCATATGGTTTCCAAAACCATGGGCTAGCATTCCACCACTAAAAAAACTATAAATAAGTGGTGGAGACCCCTCATTTCACATACACAGTCATAAGCATCCTGCCTCTGCCGAAATTATTCTCGAAACCCTAGCTTACCATCAAGCTACTTTCACCATTGAGAACTCTTTTGGCACATTTCCACCACCGGAAAAGGAGAAGAAGCAGCTTGGAGCTCGAAGCCACCGACATCGGACCAGTGCAACGGACTCCACCAACCTCCTCATTGGAGGTAATATCAATAAAAATCACCATTATACATTCCTTTACTGTTTTGCTTCATGTTATTTACTTTTTACTGCTTTAGCTTAGTCTTTATTTCAGTCTATTTTTGTTTACATTATTGAACTGCTACTAAGGATTCCAGATTCCTTAGTAGGTTCTCATCAGCACAAGCTAGGGTGAAAACCCTAGCTACAGTTTTGGCGACTCCGCTGTCTTTTTCATTTTAGTTTTTTTTTTTCGTACTGTACTTTCGGCTGTCGTTTTCGGCCGCCGGAAACCGCACTTTTTTTTTCCGCACCCGCGGCCGCGACCGTGCCTGTTCGGCCCTAACCCGCGGTTTCGACCGCCGTTTCCATCTACCGACCCGCGGCCCCGACCGCGCCTGTTCGCCCAGAACCCGTGGTTTCGACCGTCGCTGCCATCTACCAACCCGCGGCCCCGACCGCGCCTGTTCGCCCCGAACCCGTGGCCTCGACCGCGCCTGTTTGGCCCTAACCCGCGGTTTCGACTGCCGCTGCCATCTAGAAACTCGCGCCCGAGACCGCGCCTGTTCGGCCCAAACCCGCAGTTTCGACCGCCGCTGTCAAAAAACCCCCGCGACCTAAACCGCGCCTGTTTCCTTTAAACCCGCGGTCCGCGACCTGTTTTTTGCATTTGTTGCCGCGCCGAAACCCAGCCGATTTGCCTCCATTTTTCCTGCACTTGCACAGCCACCTGTTCCATTTGCAGCCCTACAGCCATTTCTGTTTCTTGTTTTACATCATTGTTTTAAATTTTTCCAGCATTATTTATTTCAGAAAAAGTTTGCATGGTAAAAGTTTCTTACAGTTTTTCATACATTATTGTTGTTATTGAGTAGCTGTTTTAGATTCATCATCTCACATGCACACAATCTGTCCCCTAAATTCAAGTGAGACCTAAAATCTACCTTAACTCAACCAACACAATAACCTCATTTGAGGAACACAAAAGAATTTTGTATTTAGGTAGGGTCGAGGGGATAGGCTTCCAATAACACCCCTCGGTCATTTTCACGTGAGACATAGTTGTTGTCCATTAGGGAACCAAAATCCCTTAGTATTTTTTGACACGGTCACCATCGGTTTATCAGGAGGCCTCTCCCTTAGGAGGGTTGAAGTCGTGAGATTGGTTCCGGAAGTCTGAGTGGAATACCGCAATCCATTCAGTAACTGAAGGGCTACCTTTCGTGGTTCTCGGAATACCCCTGTATAGGGGATATTGCGGTTAAAGGACCAAGCAGCAGATTTACCTCTCTGGACGTGTCATGAACGGGGTATCTTAGTTGCCTTTCTTCTAGGATTGCGTACCCGGTGTCCCTCCCGGTAGGGGGATACTTTAGCCTTTTGACTTTCCTACTTATATTGTCTGACTTGGATTTCATCACCTTGCAGAGGATATACTTAGTTGAGTCATAATACCATTAGCTAGGTGTTTGCATGCTCCCTTACCTCCTCTTGGTCTAGTGAGTCCACCGATTTTTCTTTTTTAGGAACCGACTGCTTCTTGGTATTCTGACCATTTTGTTGACACTCCGCCTATTGTAGCACGCAGTTACAGTAGGTGTTTTGAGTTGTTTTTGGCCTGAGAGCCTTCTTTTTCGAGCTCCCCTTCTGCACACACGGTTGCATTAGGGTTTTTCAGTTGTTTTGTCACCACAACCCACATATTTGAAAACCACTTGTCACCATTGACTCTCCGAGACATTCTCGTCGCCTCAGAGGCGAGCCCCCACAGCACGGTTCACTTGACACCACTCGTCATCACCGTCAATCTCGATCCTTGTCACTCGAATCCACTCGTCAGCGGCATAGGACCCCGTCACCAGATTCCGAGAACACTCTCTACACTAGCCCCATGGCTGGCGTGAATCCCAACCCCTCCACTATAGGGACCACCGGTGGTACATCCGCCACTATACCAGTTACTACACCTATCGTGGGTATGCCCTCCACAGGAGGCCCGTCTACCATCCCCCTCACCGTACCTATTCCCACGGCAGGAATACCCATACCTACTCCATTAGTAACTCCCGCCACCGTAGTTCCCCCACTTGGGGGTAACATCCCTCACATTACCCCTCCGCCTGGGGGCATGGACCCCAATGTGGTCCAACACACTACCACAGCACACCCTACATCTAGTTTTCCCTACATGGCTAGCCTCAACCTACCCGACCTAGCCAGGTTAACCAACGACCCCATCCGGCACAACCCCGTGTGGCCCCCCATGCCTACCAAACTCCCCTCCGACATCCCTAAGTTTGAGGGTAAAGCAGGTGAAGACCCCCAAAACCATATCATGTCTTTCCATCTATGGTGCTCCTCCAATTCCATAGTGGATGACTCCATCCGCCTCCATTTATTACAGCACACTTTCACTGGCTCAGCTGCCAAATGGTATATCGAGCAACCTCACGGAACCCACACCACCTTTACGTCCCTGGCCTCGACCTTCCTCCAGTTTTTCCAGTTTCCTGTTCACTACGACGCAGGCGTCGAGATCCTTCTCTCATGCAGAAAGAACACGGCTACCCACATCACCGACCACATCCATGAATGGCGGCGACGCCGTAGCCTATGCAAAATCAAGCTAGATGACCGGATCTTCCTAGATTGGTTCCTTAAGTCCCTCCTTCCGCTCATTGGTAAGGATGTGGCAGCCGAAAGACCCCAGTAGAAGGAAGAAGCTATTCTCAAAGCCCAGCAGTTTGATCTCATTTACGCCCAGTCA